>PYAF01005920.1:24821-69824 GCA_007407185.1 Glycine tomentella
ATTCTGACCAAGGGACTTTCCTCTGAAAGATTTCAAGAGCTTACTGGCAAGCTGGGAATGATTAATATCTATTCCTCAGCTTGAGGGGAAGTGTTGTAAATAGATATATTTTAGATAGATATATTTTAGATTTTATCTTTAGCTATTATCTTTAGTTATTATCTTTAATTATCTTTAATTGTTATCTTTAGTTGATAGTCATTATCTCTAGCTATTATCTTTAGTTATCTTTATCTTTAGTTGATCTCTTTAAATAGAGACCTCTTGTATTAATGTGATACACAATTCATATTTATAAATTCTTATTTTTTCAAGTCATATTATATAAAATCACTCTACTCTCACAGTTGCTTAGAGAGTCCTGATATTCATCACCCCATTTTTGGGTGGATTGGGATGGAAAATGGAGTGAGATAAAGAGAATAGAAGATTAAAAAAGGTACAAAGAAAAAGTGTCGAGTGTAATAGATAATAGAATATTGATAGTTGTACATTTGAAAAATGTACATCCGATGTCGACTCAATTATATAAATATGATTAATTTTGTTTCACAAGTAATTACCTTTTATTAGACATTATAATTACTTCTTAACATGGTTAACTACTCGTGAAATAAATATAGATAAAGGAGAGAGAGAGAGAGAGAGAGAAAAAAGAGGATCATAACTCACAAAGGTGAGAGCCAGTTATCAATAATGCTCCAGAATTTGATGTTTTAATTGTCAATTCTAATCAACACTACCGTCATATATGGAAAACAAATATATTGATTATCCTCTGCCAACAAAACATCTCTTAACACACTTGATTTGAGTTGAAATTATTAAAAGAGAAATGTTAACAACTCACTACTTATTCTTTATTGAACTTTATTGACAATCACAAAATTGTGTAGATTACACTACCTATTTCATGATGTAACTCATGATTTTTTAGTTTTGAATAAATTTTAACTAATAATATAATGGGAAATGGATCCTCTCTAGT
The DNA here is from genome assembly GCA_007407185.1 of Glycine tomentella. Lineage (NCBI taxonomy): Eukaryota > Viridiplantae > Streptophyta > Magnoliopsida > Fabales > Fabaceae > Glycine > Glycine tomentella. Next base: position 25,810 of record PYAF01005920.1, read on the forward strand.
GACATTTCCACTGATGTGATCATAACACTTGAGAATCTAAGGTTTTTCCACCTGAGAGAACCTTTTACCTAGTTGAAGGTGTTAGAAAAAGTGTGTTGGTAAGTGTATTACTAATACCTTTCTTATCAAAAATATTCATCAAAATAGAAATACGGAAATAGAACATCAGAAACATGTGCACAATAATATGAAAAGAACATGCACATAATGCAGAAAAATGAGTGATACCTTGGAACCAGAAGAAAGATTGCAGGGCTTAGAAGGACCCCATTTCCTAAAATGTCGATCAGCTGCAGAAATGTTCCACATCACATCAATCAACAACCAAACAGTCATGTCAGCAACATCCACGGCTAATTGATCTCCTGGAATAGAGGCTACCCGAATGCCACGGTAGCTGCACTCAGCCAAGTCTATGTGCGGGTTCCATTACTAAGTGGTCACAATGAGGCTGAGTGATGGGAGGAGCCTGATGACATCTGCAGAGATCTTCTGGCAAGGGCTGCAGAGTATGGCTTGAATGGATGAAGGGTCAACGTTTTGCTCGGCGAGGAATTGGTGGAGAGGGAGTTGGGAGGAGAAGGCATTGAGGAAACGGTAGTTGTGTAGGTTTTGAGCTTCAAAGGTTGGGAACATGAATGAAGGACCAAGCACAAGGAGTGGTTGAAGCTCCTTCTTGTTATATCATTGTGGTTGTGCTGTTTGTTTGCCATTGCCTTTGATGATTGAGTTCCAGTAAAGTGGTACCATCAAACACTATCCAAATATTTATTCTTCCTTTCAATTTTATTCTAATAGTATCAGAATTTTGAGATGCATATCACACCTTGTGGTCAGACATGGAGCTTAGAGAATGACAAAGGAGTTTCACGAAAGTAACTCATTGTGCAATTGATTGATTTGAAATAAAAAAAAAAAAAAATACAATTGAGACTATCTAGGCTCTATTTACTTTATAGATCTTATGACAATTAACAACTATTCCTAACAAACTAGAAGTGAGAAATAACATTTAGAATGTGGAAGCTAGCTCTTTTAAAATCACATCGTAGATGTGAAACCAAACAAGCTATAATAACCAAAAAAACACAGTCAAACTAACGTATTTTCAGCATGTAAAGGTTTAACTTTACATATTTTTTTTTTATTTCAAAACATATTATGGGGGGATGTTTTATTTCAGACCGATGGAATAGTTATTGATACCAGTGTTTACAAAACTTACAAAGGTAGCAAACATGGAAAAACTAAAGCTATCCATAATTTAGCAATATGATATTAAGCACCATTGTATTCTACATGCTGACAAGAAACTCATGGGCATATATGAAGATAATCCCATCTGTACAATGGTGTTCTCTAATTCATTGCACGTTTTGGCCATGGAGTTGTCTCTCTAATTAAGAGATAAAATGAGCATATTACAATAACCACAAAGAAATGCTCCGACAACTTTAATAACAGAATAGAAGAATAGGAGTGGCCTTAATTTTGGTCATTGAGGACTTGAGTCAATTTACGATGCCTCAATTCATAACACCTGTTTTTCATTTTCTGTTTTGCAATTTCAACAAACTAATTAATACCCATCGATGAAGGAGTATGAGAGCAGAAAATGGTAAAACGACATATAAACAACAAACAGAAATTAAAAATGAAACACGGTATAAGATTTCTAAATAAATTCATTTTTATTATATTACTAGTCAATCTAAAATCTTGAATGCTTACTTTCATTAAAATATATTACAAGAATCTAAAGTATAATATATTAAAAACGAAACACGGTATTAGATTTTTAGATAAATTCATTTTTATCATATTGTTAATCAATGTAAAATCTTAAATACTTATTTTCATTAAAATATGTTACAGGAGTCTAAAGTACAATTTATTAAAAACGAATTTTTATTTTGCTTTCCTTAAAACATGTTGCAAAAATCTAAAGTATAGTATATTTTTTTAAGCGGAACAAGGTATAAGGTTTCTAGATAAACCATATTAGCTAGAACAACAGCTTTATATGCATGCTGAAGCTCTTTCATCATACTGCAAGAGAATCTAAAGTGAAATGTTAAATATAACTAACAACAAAAGCATTGTCGGTGTATGTATTTGTAATTTTTTTATACATAAGAATTAAAAATAAGTAATAAGAAATTTGTAATAAATTCACGCACTCTATTCAACAAACAAACTGAATTAGACTTTTTTGATATATGTATTTTTAATTAAAAATACGTAAATATAGTAGCAAATTGATATTTTATTTGTCAGTATTAGTTTTGTTGCCAACAATTAAATTTGGTTTCAGATTACTATCGTCCAGCCATTGTTAGCATAACTTTTGAAACTATTATTGGAGACAACCATGATATAACTAGAATAGGAAGATGAGTAACAGAGTAACGGCACAATAGAGTTTCCATATAAAAATGAGCTTAAAAACTAATCAAATAGTTTGCTTTATTTCCTTCCCTTGATCAAAACAGAGTTTGAAATACACTTGTAAAGGCACTTTGCTGAGATGGTTTTTGAAATAGAACAAAGTCATTTACAATTTAGGGTCTGATTGGATAAGATTCTCTAGAAACACTTCTAGAAAAAGAAAATAAGAAAAATAAATGAAATTAATTTTTTCAAAAGTAAAAATAAGTTCTCCATTAGTTAATTTTGAAAAGTTCACCAATACAACTTCTCTAAAAGATGAGATGACATCTACAAATGAGTTAATGGAAAACCTATTTTAGTTTATGGAAAAACTCATTTCATTTTTTTCTTCTTACTTTCTTCTTCTAGAAGTTATTCTAGACAAGCTTACATCCAAACAGGTCCATAATCAGAATCATTGCAGGAATGACAAAATTGTACCACACGATACAATCTTATCAAAAGAACAAGTTATTCAGGCAACAATACAGGAGTAATTAGGGGCTTATTTAAGAAGAAGGCTTCTAAATTCCCTCCCATAAGTTCACACAAATTCATCACAGATTCCACAGTTAAAGCAGCAGCATGTGGAGATAAAACCACATTCTTCATTGCAAGGAGCTCTTTGGGAACATGAGGCTCGTTCTCAAACACATCCAAACCAGCACCTCCAATTTCGCCTTCCATCAAACACTTCACCAATTGCTTTTCATCAATAAGACCCCCTCTTCCAACATTGACAATAAATCCTTGTTTTCCTAATGCTAACATGACTTCCCTGTTAATTATGTGCTTTGTTTGCTCATTTAGTGCGCAACATAACACAAGAGCGTCGCAAGTAGTTGCAAGATCAACAATGCTAGAATAGAAAGGATACGAAACTGAAGCTTTTTTATGCTTAGAGTTGTATAAGATAATGCAACCAAAAGACTCGAACCTCTTGGCCACTTCCATGCCAATGCTTCCCAGTCCAATAATCCCAACTCGCTTACCTGCTAACTGAAACAACAATCCTATTTTCCTTATATGAATGAAGCTTCAAATAGTTTATGTACTATGGAAATTCCCTCAACCCCCCTCCCCTCCAATAAATACCACTGTTCATACATTTTTTAAACACTTTTGTGATGGTTTTAATGCATTATACAAGGGTATAATGTACAACATACCTATGAGTTGTCCCTTAAAAAAACAACTTTAGTTTAACGTAAGTATAAGCATTTTCCCGGTTGTCACTTTAAATAGATGGAAATCATTTATAGGATTAACAAAGTTTTTAATCTTTAAACTTTTATAAAATTTAGTTTTTAGTTCTTAAATAAAAGTTTGACTGATTGAAGTTTTTTTTATTTTTTAAAATTCGATTTAGTTTCTAAACAAAAATTTGATTGGTCAAAATTTCTCAATTTTTTTCATCAAAGTTTTAATCCTTCAACTTTTGAAAAATTTGATTTTTAATTTTTGAAAGCTCATTAAATAAATAAAAATGATAGGTTCAAACTTAGTCTAGAGACTAAAAACTGAAATTTCTAAAAATTTAAGGACTTTAACCGATTAAACAAAAGTTTAGAAATTAAAAATTTTAATAAAAAAATTTAAAAGACTGACCAATCAAATTTTTGTTTAAAAATTAAAAATCAAATTTTGAAAAAGTTGAAGGAAAAGTTTAATTAACCCAAACGTATATACTAAACTTAGCTCACAAAACATTAATTCACTTTAAAATTAGTAATAATAAGGTCACATAAGATACAAAGTACATTTGTTGTTGATGATAATTTTATCTGACTTAAATAAGATTGTTTGTAATAAAATATACATGTAATCTATATCAAAATGTGCACTTGAATTTCAGCTAGAAAATGCAAAATCATAGTGTGGACAAAAATTACAAAAAAAATCAAGTTTTAGCCGACACTATGATTTGAGCCTGTCTTCTCAAAAATATTTTTGTCATGTAATCGTAGCTACAATTATTTTTGACAAGCTTCATACTAGTTACCAACATAGTTGGTGTATGCCTTTCATAATTGAGTAAATATCAAATCTCAAATTTACTCATTGGTATCATATATAGATAAAAGAAAAAAAAACATTTCTTTTTGAAAATTTTAACCAGCATTCCACCACTGTGGATAAAACATTAAAGATAAAAAAGTTTTATAGAAAATAATAATTAATATTCATAATGTAGAGTATAACTTTTTATACAGACTCACAATCTAAAAAAATAGACTATTATCAAACAATTATAAATTAAAACTAGATACCACTTTAAAAATAAAAAACACAAAACCTTGGAGCCGAATGTGAAAAAATCCCAAGGCGTAGTATCGTGGTTCTGCTGAGTCCTCAAATACCGATCCGCCGACGAAATTTTCCTCATGACGTCAATGAGCAGGGCGACGGCCATGTCGGCGACGTCCTCGGAGAAGAGCCCTCCGGCGCCGGCGACCTGGATTCCGCGGCGGCGACACTCGGCGAGGTCGATGTGGTCGGTTCCGGCGCTGGTGGTGACGACGAGGCGGAGCGCGGGCAGGAGGCGGAGGACGTTTGCGGTGACTGAGTAGGTTGCACTGCAGAGAACGGCGGAGATGGAGGAAGGGTGGTGGTGGTGATGGAGGAAGTGTTGCAGTGAGAGGGTTGAGGTGTGGGGGTTGAGGAAATGGAACTTGTGAGAGTAGAGAGGTTGGAGGGTTATGAAGCACGTTGGGGGACCCAGAACGAGAACCTTTGGCAGGGCATGCATGGAGTTGGTGTTGTGTGCTTCTTCTGCCATTAGAAGAGGTCTTTCAGTTTGGGCACGGATGGGGGGCTATTAGGGAAAATGTTTGATAGTCGCCCAATAATGGGTTATCTTCAGTGTTATCAAAGCCAGTGGCTAACGGGCTTGTTCTATTATTGCATCAGTCACTTAAGTGATCAGTTTTAAAAATAAATAAAAAATCATCACTTTTACAACGCATTTTTTATATTTCATTATTATTAATTGTTATAGATTTTAAATTATGAATAGATTCTTTTTAATTAAATAATATTAGTTATATATTTATATATAATAAATATATATGATTTTAAATTTTTAATATATATCAAATCAAAACACATTAATTATTCACTACATCCATCTATATCAAATTTCATAACACTGGTTATCTTATAAGTAGAGAAGAGAAATAAATAAAAGAATTATATATACCACAGAATTTATGATAGCATAAAAATTAAATATTAATGAGATATTTAAACTTTAAAATAAATAAATAAATAATTTTATGTATTATTACCATATTGTCATTGTATATAATATATTATGTTTCATGTATTTAGAATGTCAAGTGAAAATAAAGTATACTAAAAAGTATTTGTTAATCTGTGGAGACAATTATTAATTCTAAAAATAGTCGAAATCTAAAAAAAGATTATTAGATGTTTGATGTCTCAAAAAGGATTGATTACCAAAAAATTTTGATCAATAAAAATATTAAATGAAGTATCGTCATATCATAATGTTTAATGTCTCAACCTTTTAAACGTCAACAAGCATTAATGCTACAAGTAACGCAGAGGAATTCCCCACTATATTGCACTTCTATCCTTTAATTTAACTAATCCAAATTTAACTGGGTTATTTTGCTTAAAGAATCAAATGAAAAGAAAAAGTAATCTGAATTGCAGTCAAGCAAGAACCAAACCAAAGTTATATAAATTGAAAAAATATATAATTTGTAAAAAAATAATAGGAAGAGTATATAATTAGTCAAATATTTGTATTTGTGTATTAAACAATTTAAAAAGTGGATCAAACTCACAAAACGGTTGTTCTAATTTTATTGGAACATTGAGGATGTAGTTATTCAACCTCATTTCTATTTGGGGTTAATTAGATCACCCTTATATTTTACATAATAAATTTATTGATTTTTATAATAATTATTTTAAAATTTAAATTAATGATAAATGTGATTAGTTAATAGTACAAAACTATTCTATATTTTCATTACATTACCATTAAATTCTATAAAAATTTATTATCTAATGCAAAACTAAGTTGCTTCTACTCAATCATTTCCTTAACATAAAACTCTTCATGTAAGTATTTACCTAAAATCTTGTTAGCTGATTTTTCAATTTGAATGTGAATAATTCAACATGAAACGAAATATGCACTTAATTCAACATGAAACTTGGGCTTCTCAAAAGGTGCATACTAATTACTAAGAGTGATGCTCAATCCATAATTCTAATGCTTTATAACAAACGATCAAACAAACCGTCTATCTCCTGTAAGCATTTGTTCCGTATTTTTCCAGAACACAACTGTATAACATCAAAGTGCTACGTGTTTGCTGTTTGATCACTCTAACTCTGCAACTTCAAGGATATCAATGGAAAATGATACCTCGAAGCAGAAGATCACAGAGATGCACCAATTGACGTGGGATGTGTGCTCTGTGTAATTAAAAGAGAGAGAGCTAGAATGTATGTGTACCTTTTCAGTAGCCACTAATCTGTATTTATAAGCTCGTTACCTCATAGTGGAGATATAAACTGCTTCCGAGATTTTCGGCCCCGTCTTGCACGTTCTCAACTGCTTCTGTAGACGAGGTCATACCCATGTTCAATTCTAGAAGTTAATTAGGTCCACGATCCTTCAACAGTAATTGGGCCGATAGCCAGGCCCAAATGGTTATTACCATAACAGTTGCCCCCCAACCCAGTCATCAAGCAATCTTGGTGACCGGGGTGTATTGTCCTTTCCGGGTAGGAATCCTCCATCGCGAGCTTTTTGTTGAATGACAGTCTTCCGAGTAGCCTATCACAACGATTATCAGCAATTGTTATATTAATATGGGACTGTACACATTCCCCTGTAATCAAATGTCACCTGAGCTGTCAACTTTATCCGACTAGAATCATTCGACTAGAGTCTTCTCAAAATAGGCTTCAAGAATTTTCCCGATTAGTACATTAATACAAATAAAAAATTGCCGAATAGAACGAATACGCGTATCCGGACACGAACAAAGGCGGAAAGTATTTTCGGGCAGCCGGTGGGATGCCGTTGACGACAATTGACTTTCCCTATGTGTGTACAGTTGCTAAGACTGTCGTTATTGTCATTAAGTGCATTAAAAGACCTGTCGTTTCATATCTCAAGTAATCATTGCATTCCTTCTGATTTTACTTCTCTGCCCCCAGCCACAAATGTGTTTTCTCTCATATGCCCTTGCGTCGTTTCGTTTCCTTAGTTGCAGTTTTATGAACCGTTTCATTTCCAACTGGTGGTTACTTCCTTTATCCTTATATTTGAAATATTCCAAAAATCCCGCACTTCTTCTATTTCCAATCCTTTCATCTGTCATTTCTGTCATTTTCTCCTGCTTTCCTCTTCCTATTCTCTCTTTTCTTTCAGCAATCTTTCAAGTTTTCTTCGAGTGCTTTCTTCATTCGTCCATTCTCAGTTCTCACTATTTCTTCTTCTACAGGTATTTTCTCTGCTCTTCTTTCAACTTTCGCTTTTATAAGTTTGTAATTTGATAGTTTACACTTGCATGAGTGATTAGGGCTGTATCATCTTCTATTTCTGTACTGGATTTCGTTTTCTTCTTCTTCTATTCCTCTTTCTGGGTTGCATTGGGTCGCACTTCGCCTCCATTCATCATGAAAATGTCCCCAGAGGAAGAGGCGGAGTTGCGGAAGCGCGTCGGCCCTAGAGCCGCCTGGTTGTTGTTTGGTCTTCCCCTTCCGGCGGGGGAAAGCGAAAGCGATCCCCTTCGCAGCCATACCGGGGGGTCTTCCTCCTCCAGGAAAGGCAAACCAAACGCTCCTCTTCCGCCGTATCCACGCGATGGGTCTAACCCCACCGGTGTTCTCTCTCCTCCTTCAAACTCTATGGTCCCTACCCCTAAACCGAACCTGACCCATTCTAGGACTTCTCCTATTTTGGGCTCTCACCTTCCTGGGCCCACTAACACTGGTAGCCCAAGAAATCCTTCCTTAGGTCTTCCCTGTCGTCGTTTCAATCCTGATACCGGTCTCTCCTCTTCGTCGGATGAGGCCTCTTTGTCACCGGATAGGGTCTCATCCTCATCTTCGGATGAAATAATGGAAGTCAGATACGATGCTTGCATTGATTGTGTTTCGGATGTCGTATCCTATAGTCAACTTGGCTCCGACGACATTGCTGATTCGATTTTGAGATGTTGTCGGCATAATCCCATATTGCCTTCTACCAAAAAACCTCTGTCAAAACCGCGCGGCCGGGTCGGCGGCGACGAGGTCCCGACCCCGCGCAACCGTGTTGGTGGCAGCAAGGTCCCGACCTCAAATTTTTCTGTTTTTGAAGCCTTAAACCCAGGTACGTTTACTAATTTTTGTTTTTCTCCTTCATTTACGTAGGTGTAATGGATGTTGCCTTGGAATCTGTAGACGACTCTATATCTGCTGAGTCTCAATCGGAGGTGGCTCCGGCTCTGGCATCCAAGTTTAGTTGGGCGACTCATGAAGTCCTTCAGACTTTATCTACCCTTACTCTGTCTAGCATAGTGTCCACTCCAGTAGGGAAACAAGACGGATTTGTTATCCGGGCTCCTCTTTCGGGTGAGCCCGTTTGTGCTCGGAGAGAGGGCAACGATCCCAATTTTTTCTTCTTTTACCAAGACGTAGTTACCTAGATAGGCATAACTTTTCCTTTTTCTCCCTTTGAAGTTGAGGTTTTAACTCATCTCCGGGTAGCCCCTTCCCAACTTCACCCAAATAGTTGGGGCTTTATCCATGCTTTTGAGTTATTTTGTGAAGACTTGGGGATTCCTTGCACTGTCCCCCTCTTCCTTTATTGTTTCTTCCCTCATACTCTTAGGACGGGTAGGGAACCTCCTAATCGGAAAGGATGGATATCCTTCCGAAGTCAAAGTAAAAGAAAATTGTTTAAACCCTTCACAGACTCTTTCCGGGGTTTTAAGGATAAATACTTTAAGGTGGTCGCTGAACCTGGTCGACAACCGTTCTTTTTATCCGGCCCCGAGTCCTCGGATGTAGAATGGTCCTTTCCCCTTTACTGGTCTGAGGATCATTATAAGCAGGATCGGTCAAATTACCGGTTCGCCGAGGAGGAATTGTCCGACTCCGACGCTTTGTCTGTTTTTGTTATTTCCGAACATGTAGATGCACATGGCCAACCTATCATAGCCAATTATATCGGCCATCGAAATGGTTTGTTCCGATTTCTTAGTTGTGTCTAGTATATATTGTGTATTGCCTTTAACGCTTTCCTTCCTTTGCGTTGTAGCCGACATGGGACCGCAACCGACTTCCGCTCCTAAAGATAAATCTGATGCTGCTCCTAACCCCAAGGCCGTTGAAGATAAAGGTAAAGGGTTAGCTTCCGAGCAGCCTGTTACTCAGAATAAGTTGCGCAAACGCCCTCCTCCTTCATACCGAACCGTGATAGATGCTGAAGAGAAGAGGGCCAAAGTTACTCCAAGCGCGCCGATTGTGCCTGCTCACACCGCGACTCCCCGCCCTCCGATTCCAGCTACCCCGAATCCGGAGGTGGCAACCATGGATCTGGCCGTGGTGACGTCTCAGCGATGCACCGGTCCCCCTACTGGTCCTGGACGTTCTGACCCTCGGGTGGTTCCGGGTAACGTCTGGAAAAAGGGGGTGAGTGAGGAGCTAATAAAACTGACCAAGCCTCCTTCCTACATGCTCAACCCTGGTGCCCCCGTGGGCGAAGAATTGGCCGAGATCGTCCGGGTTGAGGAATATGCCTTCCGGTCAGCATCTTTTGCTCGGGCACTAGTTGCGGTGCGGGAGAGGTATACATCTTTATCGTTAACTCTTAGAATTTTTATTCATGATTCTCACTTAATGCTTATATGTCAAAGGTACGACATCGCCTTGGAAGAAAAGAAAAAGGCTTATGAAAAGCTTCTTGCAACCAAGGCCGGGTTCCAGAAGGTTCGGGCTCAACTGGCTGCGGAGAATCGGCAACTGAAAGAAGAGTTGCTCGCATCCCAAGCTGCTTCTGCCTCCTTGCGGAGTGATTTGGGTCGGGCTCAAGGCTCTCTGGAGGTCGCCAAGCAGGAGAAGGCCTCTTTAAAGCTTGATCGCGAAGAGCAAGTCCGATTTTATGAGGATAAGCTCGCAGCCATGAGGGTTACTCTTAAAGCCGCTGCCGAGGAGGGTTTCACCAATGCCATCGAGCAACTCCAATATTTGAACCCGGGGGTGGAATTCGCTACTACCGGGATGCATTATATGGCTTATGTCGACGATGGCCAGTGGGTTCCTCCTACCGGGGCTGAATCCTCCTCTGTAGTGGCGGCTGATGAATCCATTCGAGCCGGCGAGACTCCTGATGCTCCGGTTACCGACCCGCAACCGTCCGTCACCGACGTCCAACCCGCCGAGAAGGAATAAAGGGCCGGAATGCCGGTTTTATCTGTATTTGTTTTTTTTTATGTTGATGTTAGGCCCAAGGGCCTGGAACATGTATTTCAACAATATTTGGTACATATACTTTGGTGGTATTGTTATTAACCGAAATAGTTTCTATATCCAAGTTGTTCCTACTCGGTTCAAAGAATATTGCGCGTGCAACTTCTTGGTTTCAAAGACCAAGTATTATATTCGTTAGTCTTTAGACTTAGAATTTAACCATGAATAACTCCACTTTTCCCAGTTTGATCGGAACCGGTTAGCGTATTATTCAAAGTTTTTATAATCTAGCCGAGCCATGTCTTAAAGAGGACTACGACATTAATTCGTACAGGATGTCGAGATACTGAATATTTTTATTAAATTCATAACCGTTGTGTTACAATGCAACTGAATATCACATTTAAAGTTTACAACGACATTATTCATAGGGATAGTCACATCCGGAGACATGAATTCCGGATTCACTTCCGACTAAAAAGAAAAACTTATTCTCAATGGATGAGGACCATACGTGCCCGGAGGTGTGATTTTCGAGTTTGTACCCTGGTCAAAATAAAATTAAAATAATACACTTTCCATGACAAAGGACCATACGTACTCGAGAATATAACTTCCGAGTTCGTACCCTCGATAATGGAAGTGTGTATCATCATACTAGCTATAGTATCTCTTAAGTTTATCGGCGTTCCACGTTCTTTTGATCGGCTTTCCTTCCAATGTTTCCAACATATAAGCTCCTTTGTCGAGCTTGTGAGTTATCCGATATGGACCCTCCCAGTTAGGTGCAAATTTTTCGTCTCTGGAGTTCTTGTTTCCAATGTCTGCTCGTTGCAACACTAATTCGGCCACCTCGAATTGTCGAGGAACCACTTTCTTGTTGTACGTGTAAGCCATCTGCTGTTTTATCTGAAGTTCTCGAGCGTGGGCTGCTACCCGGACTTCGTCAATGAATGTTGATTCCAACGCCAGGACTTCGCTGTTTGCTTCTTCTCCTTCCCGTAATACTTGAGTCCGTCGCCATGATTTTTGTCCGACCTCGACTGGTATCATAGCTTCGCTTCCATACGTCATCCGGAATGGAGTCTCTCCCGTTGATGATTGGGCAGTGGTCCGAATCCCCCAAAGCGCGTCGTATAGCTGCTCTACCCAACTGGATCCGGCATCGTGCATCCTCTTCCGCAAAGCTTCTAGAATTGTTTTATTTGCGGCCTCTGCTTGCCCATTAGATTGCAGATGTTCCACCAACGCGAATCGGTGGCGGATCTGGAAGCCTTCCATCATTTCCCTAAATCCTCTGTCTGTAAACTGGGTGCCATTATCGGTTATGACTTCTCCGGGGATTCCGAATCTTGAAATTATATTTCTTTCAAAAAATCGTTGTACTCGGGCTGATGTAATTGTGACCAGTGGTTCTACTTCTATCCACTTCGTAAAATAATCCACCGCGACTATCAACCACTTCATTTGCCCTTCTGCTGGTTTAAATGGTCCCAATAGATCCATGCCCCACTTAAAGAAAGGCCACGGCGCCGAAATGGATTGCAACATTTCGGGCGGTGACAGGATTCGTGTGGCATGCCTTTGGCAACTCTTGCATCTCTTTACGTGTTCGGTTGCGTCCGCTCCCATAGTTGGCCAGTAATATCCAGCTCGGGGTGCCTTCCTTGCTAAAGATCTTGCCCCCATGTGTTGCCCGTTAATGCCTTCGTGTATTTCGGATAAAACGTACTCGACTTGATCCGGGTTTATGCAGACCAAAAGGGGATTGTGCAACCCTCTTCTGTACAAATTTCCTTCTATCACTGTGAACATGGCTGCTGTTCTAACCAACTTCCGGGCTTCCAAACCATCGTCCGGTAATATGCCCTTGTCCAAATAATCAACTATCGGGCGTCTCCAATCCTGGTCCGTGGCGACCATCATTATACACGAGGGCTGCAACAGTTGTTGTTGGACGACGGTCCGATTACTTCCTGGATTCTTCATACTTGCTAACTTTGACAAAATGTCGGCACTGGTGTTATCCTCTCTAGGGATATGGTTTATTTCTACCTCGTCAAATTCAGTTATGACTTCCTTCACTCGCCCCAAGTATTTGGCTAACAAGGGCCCCTTCACCTGATAACGACCTTCAATTTGTGCTGCAACCAATTGGGAGTCCGTGTATACTCTCACCTTCTCAGCCTCTTGCTCTTTTGCTTGTATTAATCCAGCGATTAGTGCTTCGTACTCGGCCTGATTATTCGACGTCGGGAACTTTAGCTGGAGGGAGAACTCTGTTGTTACTCCATCCGGATTTTCGATTATGATTCCGGCGCCGCTTCCTTTCTTGTTAGATGAACCGTCTACATATAACGTCCACCAATTTTCAGTTCCCATAGCTTTAGGAGTGAGTTCTCGTACGAAATCTGCCTAGGCTTGAGATTTGATTGCATGTCGTGCTTCGAATCTTAGGTCAAATTCGGACAATTGCACTGCCCAATTTGTCATTCTTCCGGCCAGGTCTGGCTTATGGAGTACTTGCCGGATTGGTTGGTCTGTCCGAATCACAATGGTATGGCTTTGAAAATAAGGTCGTAGTTTCTTTGCGGCTACGATCAATGCAAATGCCAAATTTTCCAATTTCTGATATCGTAGTTCGGATTCACGCAGGGCCCGGCTTACAAAATACACCGGCTTCTGTTCAGTTTTAATCTCTCGTACCAAGACGGCACTAACAGCCTCATCTCCTACTGACAGATACATCACCAAAACTTCTCCTACTTCCGGCTTCGACAGAACAGGTGGACTTGCTAAGGATTTTTTCATGTCGGCGAAGGCCATGTCGCACTCCGAATTCCATTGTATAACAGCTTGTTTCTTCAGCATTTTAAAAAATGGCAGGGCCTTTTCTGCTGATTTTGGCATGAAACGTGTTAACGCTGCTATCCTTCCCGTTAATTGTTGTATTTCCTTCTTCGTGGTCAGAAATTTCATGTCTAGCACGGCACGGCATTTGTCCGGGTTAGCCTCTATCCCCCTATGCGTCAACATGAATCCCAAGAATCTCCCTGCTTCGACTCCGAAAGTACATTTCAGGGGGTTTAGGCGAATGTTGAATTTTCGTAGCCGACCAAATGTTTCTTCCAAATCGTCGACGTGGTTACTGATTTCTTCAGTCTTAACTATCATGTCGTCGATGTATACTTCAATATTACGACCGAGTTGGGATTCAAATACTCTGTTCATCATCCTTTGATAAGTGGCTCCTGCATTTTTTAGTCCGAAAGGCATTACGTTGTAGCAATAATTTGCTTTATGGCCAATGAAAGCCGTTTTCTCCTGATCCTCCGGATGCATCGCGATTTGATTGTATCCGAAAAACGCATCCATGAATGATAGGATTTTGTATCCAAAAGAACTATCTACTAACTGATCAATGTTCGGCATAGGGTATGCATCCTTTGGACATGTTTTGTTCAAATCCGTGTAGTCGGTGCAAACTCTCCATTTCCCATTCGGTTTACGGACCATTACTACATTGGAAAGCCACGTGGTGTACTGGATTTCCCGTATGAAACCTGCTTGTAGTAATTCTTCAATATGAGCCTGTAAGGCCTGCGTTCTCTCGGGTCCCATCTTTCTCTTTTTCTGTTCTACCGGCTTCGATCCGGATACATTGATAATTTATGGCAACAAAATGCCGGGTCTATTCCGACTATTTCTGATGCTTTCCATGCGAACACATCCCGATTCTTCTTCAAACAGTCTATGAGTGCCTCCCTGTATCCGGGTTCCATAGCTCTCCCAATATTAGTAATCTGGCCATCATTATCACCTATTTGAACATGCTCCACCTCTTCCACCGGCTCCGGTTTCCATTCATCTGGTTCTCTTCGCATGTCTAGTTCCACCAAGTTTACTTGTCCTCGATCCCGGCTTTCCTGAATTTTATTTGGCTTTTGGGGCGTTGACCTGTATTTACTCTCGCTTTCTCGAACTGTGTCGTAATAACACTGCCGAGAATCTTTTTGGTCTCCGCCGACCGTCACCACCTGTCCCTTACTGCCGACAAACTTGAGCTTTTGATGCTTGGTAGACATCAAAATGTCCCATTTATGAATAGTGGGCCTCCCCAATATCATATTATATTGGGATAGACAATCTGCCACAACGAATTCCACCTTTTCAGATCTGAAAGCTTCTTTCGTTCCCAATGTTAACCGCAACTGAATGGATCCCATTACGTTGGTGTTTCCTTCATTGAATCCGGTTAGGGTCGTTTTGCATGGTTTCAAGTTTCTTATGTCTAGATTCATCTTCTTGAACGCATGCAAAAAGATTATGTCAGCAGAGCTTCCATTATCCACGAACATCTTTCTTACTCGGCAGTTATCTACCGTGGCTGTTATAACCAATCCATCCTCGTGTCCGGGTACCACCCCCTCCATGTCTTGTTTCGTAAAGTATAAGAGGGGTGGTTCATCCTCTTCCGCCCTGACTTTAAATGTTGGACGGGCTCTAATCGACAACACCTCCTTTAGATATTTCTTCCTTTGATTGGCTGTGTCACCGCCGCCGCCCATGGCTCCCGAGATGACGTTGCATTCGAATTCTGGCTCTGGAAATGCATCGTAGTCTTCTCGAGCCTTTTTTCTTTCATCTTTCTTGTCTGATTGGTTCTCGTCATTCTTACGTTTGTTCTTCCGTCCTTGAGTTTTAATCACATATTGTTTGAGTCTTCCTTCCCGGACAAACTTTTCGATTGCATCACGTAAGTCCCAGCACTGGTCAGTAGTGTGCCCGTGCCCGTTGTGGAACTCACAATATCGTGATTTATCTAACCCTGCTTGGCTAAAGTTCTGACGAGGCCGTTCTACCTTCCTCATTTCTGTGAGGGCGACTTCCTTCCAAATCTGTGAGCGAGAAACATTCAGTGGTGTATATTTTTCGTATTTGTTTTCATATTTTCCCGGTCTGGTCTTTATGTCATTACTCCGGGCTTGATTCTCTAAATGGCCCCTACTTCTTGGAGGCGGACTCCTTCTGTCGTTTCGCTCCTTCGGACGACCTAAGTTGTTCGCGATCTCCATCTGTTCCAGCTCTAGGTATTTCTTTGCCCTGGCACGGAACTCTGTTAATGATCTCACCGGGTCTTTGTAAATGGATTTGGCAAAACGCGAGGAACCATTCAACCCGGCAGAAATGAGGTAAACGTGGACTTTCTCTTCTAGCCCGTGCACTTGTAATGCTGCTTCTTTGAACCGATCCAAGTAATTCTGTAAAGTCTCTCCGGGTAACTGCCTTACTTTCCCCAGAGTAAACTCGGACTTCGGCTGTTTCTTACTAGTTGCAAAATTCAACAGGAATTTTTGCCCGAAATCTTCGAAATTCCTGATCGAACGCGGCGGTAGTGTGTGGAACCATGTTTGTGCTGGCCCGGTCAGTGTAGTGACGAAAATTCTCGATATAATGGGCTCGTCAATCCCCCTGACACACATCTGCAAGTCGAACTCGTCAATGTGTACTTGAGGGTCTTGCGTTCCATCGTACTTTGACAAGAATGATCCGTCAAAGTCATCCAAATACCGAGCATTCACAATTTCGTCTACAAATGGACTGTTGTTCTGTTGTCCCCGGCTATACTTCCGGCGATACACGGGTCCTTCTCTCCCACGCGTGGCCGGCTCTCCCGACTTGTCATGGTCCGGCGATCTCTAATGAACCCGCTGGAGCTCCGTATTATCTACTCGGTATGTGCGATTCGCATCAGCTTCTATCCGGTTATGCTGATTTTCGTCAACGTCGAGTCGGTGGGTCGACATATCGTTCCCATTACCTCCATCCTCCATCTTGTGTCGGCTCCTGTACTCGGAGTTGCTCATGATATGGTTCCTTTGTCCGCTCCTGGTCTCCTTCTCGCTCGGTGTTTCTTAGCTGATTCAAACGTTCCCTTAAATCTTGTCCGAAAGGTACTGATCCTTCTGCGCCTTCTACGCGATTCGTGGCATGTACCTGCTCCACTATTGTCTGCAATTTCTGTTCCAATTGTGCCATGCGTTGCATTTCAGCATGTCTCCAATCCTCATTCCGTTCCTCCATCTGACGTGTAAGATTTCGGATATCTTCTTGTCTCTGAAGATTTTGCCTCTTTTCCATATTCTCAATTCGACTCAGGATTGAACCGAGGGCGCTGCTAACAAACTGTCCTCCCAGCTCTTCCTCTTGGTCCATCATTCGTGCCGGAAACTGTCTCCGTTGCTCCGTCTGAACAGGAGAAGAAGCTGCGTCTGAAACAGCCTCTGTCACGTGTACTTCATCTCGTCTCGTGGGTGGCACCACATTCTGGTTCTCTGGTATGCAAATCTCTCTATTGGGCATGTCCGAACGTGGTACGGAGTGACTGTTTCTGGTGTTTACCATTGCTGTTGCGTGGGACTAGAACTTTAACGTTTCCCACAGACGGCGCCAATGTTCCGTATTTTTCCATAACACAACTGTATAACACCAAAGTGCTACATGTTTGCTGTTTGATCACTCTAACTTTGCAACTTCAAGGGTATCAATGGAAAATGATACCTCGAAGCAGAAGATCACAAAGATGCACTAATTGATGTGGGGTGTGTGTTCTGTGTAATTAAAAGAGAGAGCTAGAATGTGTGTGTACCTTTTCAGTAGCCACTAATCTATATTTGGTGTGTGTTCTGTGTAATTAAAAGAGAGAGAGCTAGAATGTGTGTGTACCTTTTCAGTAGCCACTAATCTGTATTTATAAGCTCGTTACCTCATAGTGGAGATATAAACTGCTTCCGAGATTTCCGGCCCCATCTTGCACGTTCTCAACTGCTTCTGTAGACGAGGTCATACCCACGTTTAATTCTAGAAGTTAATTAGGTCCACGATCCTTCAACACTAATTGGGCCGATAGTCAGGCCCAAATGGTTATTACCATAACAACATTAATTACCATTGAAGACATTTGAGGAAAAATTCCCAAGAAAATGTATAATGTATTTACTTGAACCTTTAGTAAAGGTATTAGTTATACTCAATATATGACTCGTTTAGGGAAGAAAATATATAGAGCATCTTACGTTCTGGACACTCCTACCTTTTTTGTTTATTTAATAAGGACACTCCTACCTACCTAGCATCTTACGCAATATATTTTTTTAAAACCTCCTAATCTGAGTGACATAAATAAAATAAAAGAAATTTTACTACCTATTTGTCTTTCCTTCAATTACTTAAATTAATTATGTTGTTTTTAATAGTCTAATTATCATACACAGCTAGAATATTTTTCAGTTAAAAACTAGAGATTAAATCCTTAAAATACAAAGATTTATGAAGACAAACAATATTTTTTTAGCATATTATTTTATATTTAAAAAATCAATAAATTTACAATACATTATCATTTATAATTAAATGACGTATAAAAATCACCACTTATATTTTATAACAAATTTATTGACTTTTTACTATAACTAACTTAAAAATATATATCTCCTAACAAAATACTTAAAAATGATATAAAAAAAATTCTTAATATTAAAATGCTTGTCAATTAATCAGTAAAAAAATACTCTTTTGAATGAATTTTTCATCTACATAAAAGAAAAAAGAACTTTTTATCTTGTTTTACTTAATGTCATCTAGTTATTGCGTATGACACCCCAAAATCACAAAAGAATAATATAAAACCAAGACCCCATGATTTATGCACTCTACCTAATCCTCTTCACTCACTCCCAACACTTTACTACCATCAATGGAAGACCAAAACCAGTGCACTACAAGGGACGAAAAATTAAAAAACCTTAATCTCCCCAAAGTCCTAATTCACGGTCCTCCAGGTTTTTCCTCTGTTCTCCAACCACCCTTTTCCCAAAAGTTTCATATTTTAAACCACTCTTCTCTTCCCCTGCACAAGTTCGCGGCCACCCACGCCCACGACTGTTCCTCCGTCGCCGCCGTGCTCTGCGACGGCGGCTACCCCGTCACCGCCGACGTCCTCCGCCTCCTCCCTTCGCTCCGCCTCCTCGTCACCGCCAGCGCCGGCACGGATCATGTCGACCTGGAGGAGTGTCGCCGCCGGGGAGTCCGCGTCGCCGGCGCCGGAAACATGTTCTCTGAGGACGTTGCCGACTTAGCGGTGGGTTTGTTGATTGACGTGATGATGAAGATTTCCACGGCGAATCGGTGTCTGAGAGAACGGATTCGGGTAGCTTCACGGGATTTTCCACATGCTTCTATTATTAAGGTATGCAATTTCGTAATTTTGTTTCGTTTATGTAGAAGTTCTTGAATTAAAAGTTTGTTTTTCATATGATTAGATTTGACAAACTAGACATTAGAGTAGACATTTGGGAATTGGGATAGTAGGTTTTATTTAGTCAACTTTTTTTATATTAAGTCTACAGGAGAAATACTGAGATATATCGAGTTTTTCTTTAGACTAAAATTAATTATTAGTATTAAATTTTAGAGAAGTTAAATAAACATTAATTACATAAATTAATTTTGATTTATATGAGAAGTTTTATTTTACTTTTTATTTTTTAATGTTTATAGAGAAATTTATTTTAATAGAGTCTAAAACTTTAAATCTTGTTTTTTTTTTTTACAAAAAAATATTGGTTTACATAAATGATTAATTTTCAGCTTTTTATATACGAAATTTATGAAAAATGGCAATTATCTTTTCAAAAAGAATCCATCCAATATCATTTATTTGTCTCTTTTATGTGTCATTTTTATTTCTCTTTTTTGTCTCACAATTAACACGCAACATCAACCGAAGCAAAAAGAATATAACAATTATAAGAAGACTAAATTGTAAACTTAGTTAGCAGGATGGGTTGCTTAAATTTCAGTCTCCTTTCTTATAAAAGGAGTTGTTGCTTATGAATAAAAGAAATTGTTACTTAAAAATAATATTTTAATGAACTAAGTGTAAATAAATAAAAAAGCATCAGAGTATGAGTTGTTTAAGGGTAGCGCTATTGCAGTTAAAAAAAATAAAAAGTAAGACTACTAACTAGTATTAAGATAAAATGTTGGTAAATTATTTAAATGTGATGTGGTACAGTGAAACTTACTTTTGACTACTTAAAAATTTAAAGTGAGTTACTTAAATGAGCATCATTATATAACATGCATCTCATTAGTGATAAATAAAAAGAAAAAGAAAAAGAAAAAGAAAAAGAAAAATAATTCATTTCGTCTATAAAATATTTTGTCTTATTATATGATTCTAAAACTTTCAATATTAATGTATTATTTATTCTATATAGTTCGTACGTCTAAAGCGAAAGTGATGGGATGTTTATCCAGTAATGATTCATTTGAGAGTGAAAATTACTTTTCGTTTTATTGTTTTCGATAGGTCCAGGAGGAGATCGTTACTCTTGATTTTTAAAGGTAGTGGTCTTTGGGATGAATGATACAACGAAACACCACAAAAATTTGAATATATTAAGATCAACTTTGTAGATGACAAAAATTTGAATATATATCAGATCAACTTTGTACCCAGCAGAATTAACTCGAGGACAAGGACCTTTTTTGATTTTGAAATTTTAATATCTAGTCGAATTTGAGATGCAAAAATACTATTAATATTACTTTCATCAAAGGCAAAATGAGTTCAAATTCTTACAACAAGATTTTAAGTTTATAAATAGAACAGATATAATTAAAAGGTAAGACATATTAAAGATAGCCAACTGAATTTTTTTATGAAAATTAATTATCAATAAATTAATAGATATTTTAAGTCTACCATATGCTAAAAACAAAAAAAAATCATCAAAAAAAAAAAAAAAAGATTGATAATACTCACACACCAGATATAGTTTTATAAAAACACCAGCAATCTTGAATTCATGATCAATACATAACATGTGAATATGAAAATTCATTGAATGCTAGTTGTGGAAATCAGTTTTGTACAACAAAAGTGGAAGGGCGCGCTTGGTTTCGGAGAACTTAATGTCCGTTCAAAAAGTAAAACTAATAAAGTTTCTTGTTTAATTTAGTTAAATTTGATTATAAAATGAGTTTTACTTCAATGTAAGTTTGAAGCTCGATTTGAAATAAAACGAAAAGGAGAATTACTTACAAACTCAATTTGCAAAATGAAATTCATTTAAATTAAATTTGTACACTTCAATTCAAATATACATGAAATTGTCTATGTAATTTGTATTCTATTTTTGACACTTATATATAAAAAAGATAAGAAGGAAAAGTGAAAAATAAAGACTATCACATGCAATGTTAATTATTTTTTTATATGTTTAAATGCAAGCTTATGCTTTATTTTGAATCATTAATTGTAAGCATAACATTGATGTCTGTTTCAGTTGACAGGAAAGAAAGTTGGAATTGTTGGTCTGGGAAAAATTGGCTTAGAAGTGGCACATAGGCTTGAGGCTTTTGGTTGCATGATATCATACAACTCTAGGAGGCAAAAAACCTTTGTTTCCTATCCTTTCTATTCTAGTGTTGTTGAGCTTGCCACTAACAACAATATACTTGTTCTTTGTTGTGCTCTTAATGACCAAACGAGGCACGTGATCAACAGAGAAGTCATGTTTGCACTGGGAAAAGGAGGAGTTATCGTGAATGTGGCAAGAGGGGCTTTGATATATGAAAAGGAATTGTTGAGGTGTTTGATGGAAGGGGAAATTGGAGGTGCTGGTTTGGATGTGTTTGAGAATGAACCTCTTGTGT
The DNA here is from genome assembly GCA_007407185.1 of Glycine tomentella. Lineage (NCBI taxonomy): Eukaryota > Viridiplantae > Streptophyta > Magnoliopsida > Fabales > Fabaceae > Glycine > Glycine tomentella. The sequence continues at coordinate 47,404 of PYAF01005920.1, forward strand.
GTGAAGAGTTCTTTTCGTTGGATAATGTAGTTCTATCTCCACATGCAGGTTTTTCCACGTTAGAGTCTCATGATGGTATTTGTCAACTTGTGGGACGCAATTTAGAAGCTTTTTTCTCTAACAAGCCTCTAATTACTCCAGTCATATAGTTGATTTAGTGTATGTTTGGAAACTCCAACTTATTAATTTGAGAGAAAAAGAATTTGGGACTCGTCAATAAGATGGATGTGTCTGGCACCAACCCACTGGTTGAGAGGTTTCTCCCCTTTTTTACTCTATCCTTTTTACCGGCAATGAAAGAAATTTATAATAGAATGATAGGCTTTAGCTTATCACCCTCACTCTATTCTCACCTAAATGTCAACGATGGTTTCCAAGTCTCCTTAACGAAACAGTTAAGGGAAAAAGAAGAATTGCATGTGTTACGCAAAGCATGCACAATTGAACAAAAGAAGATCAAAGTCCTCAATAGTTAGATAGGATCGTAGGCGTACGGTGACCGGCTTTGCAAGACCATTTCGGCCTACACAGGGCTTAGCACCTCACATGTATGTGATGAAGACGATAACCTTTAATCGAGTGTGCTAAAAATAAAGTGATTTTTTAATTTTATATATTCCCTTAAGAGCATGAATTATATTTGTTATATTTTTGTTTATTTAGAAAAGGAAAGAAATTTTTTCTTTTTTAGAAAAAATGGATTTTATTTTTTAGTTTTTTATGTTGACAAGGAGCATGTCCTTGCTCCTATGTATCCTCAGGTGCAATAAGAAAATCAGACTTACGTAATTCTTTGGATAGAAAACAACTTGTGTGTTGGATTGATTTTATCTTTTTCGAAAGATTTGTTTCAATTGCGTTAAAAAAGAATCATTAAGGCGTCAGACCTTGAAACGTCGTTGAGTTTTAAGAAAAAGGAGAGAATCGCTTAATAAGGCATTGGACCTTGAAACGATCTCGAGTAATGTGTAATTTTTGTGGAGAAAAAGGATAATTGAGTGATAATTTATTTGAGTATTTTTAGTTCTTTTAGAAAAGATCTTGGATTTACGGTAAACTCTGTGAAGTTAAGCAAGCTGGAGTTCCAACATGACACACACAAAATTTACCGACACGTTATTGAAACACTAAGCGAGTCAAAGATCCAGCATGGAATGCAACACAAAATGTAAGTGTGTACTAAAGATTACTGATGCGGAATTGCAAAAAAAATAAATGAATAATTGACATAGTATTACGTGATCAAATAAATCAAATGGAAATAGAAATGGATAGAATAGAAGTGGGGAATACACTTAGTAATTAAGGATGCGAGATTGAAACATGGGGGAAACAAAATGAATAGGTAGTGAAATATTTACAACATATTATTAATTAAACTAATTAATTAGGAAATGATAAAAAGACAATCAAATTGAAGAATAACATAAATAATAAAGACAAAAAAAGAAATAAAATAAAAAGCTATCTACTAATTTTTTGTTTATTATTTTGTTTTTGGAGGTCAAAGTCAAAGCATTGACCTTGACTTGGTCAACACTGAAGGAGTGTTGACATGGTGGATCTGGTCATCAACCTAGGCGGCAAGGTATATACATGAAAAAAGGGGTGTAGCAAGCAATATTTGTTTAATTTAGGATTTCTAGAAAACAGACTAGGCCCAAAGTGAAAGAGGTGTATGTGTTATGGAGGGAGGTGTGACTAGCATCATTTATTTCATTTCAAACTGAACATAAAAATGGGTCAGGCCCAAAAGGAAAGGGGGTGTATGTATGAAAAAAGGATGAGTAACTAGTATATTTGTTTTATTTCAAATGCAACAAGAACATGTTGGGCCCAAAATGAAAGGGGTGTATGTGTGGAAATGGGGAAGTAAATAGTAGTAATTATTTTGTTTCAGGCTTAACAAACCATGCCCTTTTTTTTGGGGGGGGGGGGGGGGGAAGGGGGCTAAGGTTGGAATTGGGTCAGAGCAACTCGACCCAACCCGCAGTTAAGCACAAGGGTCGGAAAATCCTAGGTGCCTAAGCAGCAAAACGGTGCAGGGAAGGGATAGCACCACCGCAGAGGAGGCACGGGCCCCTAACACCATCGACGTGGGGTTTGTTGGCATGAGGCCGACGAGGGCGACAACAGCATTGCGGCATGGTGGCGGCGTCTCAGAAAATGTAAAAAGCACACAAACAAAATAAGAAGGAAAGAAGATGAAGGAGGGGTGCACGAATAAACTAACAACGAGATGAAACAAGCCAAAGACAACAACAGCCACCTATATAGCTCTCGTCGACGGCCAAGGTACCCACCAACGAGATGAAAAGGAACAAAGCAAATTGAAATAGAAGAAATAAGGGAAGCGGATGAGACTGTGAGGGATTGAGAGGGGTGACCTCGGAGACCCCTCTCCCTTCTCTAACGGCGATACTAAATGTCGCCCCTCGTTGGTCCATTATTCTTTCTCAGGATCTGTGCCTCGTCGGTGTAATTAATGTGCCTTGTTAGGGTACACTTTGGGGATATTGAGAGGAGAATCAATGATACAATGGCTGGAGTAAACGCCTTGGATATTAAGGAGGAAGCTCTACCTTTGACCGATGGTGAGAAACAAAGAAAAATAGAATTGCAAGACATCTTTTGGTTGGTATCCAGACATTATGAATCTTTATTGAGGCAGAAGTCTAGATCTAGATGGTTATTGGAGGGAAATACTAACTCTAAATATTTCCACTCAATAATCAACTAAAAGAGGAGGAAGAACTCTTTGAGTATGTTGATGACATGTGGGTTGAATCCCCACTGCAAGTCAAGGCAGAAGTCAGATCATTCTTTTAGGAAAGATTCCAGGAGCCACACTACCAAAGACCACTTCCTAATGTGGTGGATTTTCAGCAGATCTCTCTTCAGCAGAGAGCCTCCACTATCTCACCTTTTGGGGAGGAAAAGGTTAAAGCAGCAGTGTTGGAATGTGGAAGCTCCAAGAGCCCTGGACTTGTTGGTTTTCACTTTAGATTCATTAAGGAATTTTGGGGATTGATGAAAACAAATATCATGAGGTTCCTTGGTGAATTCCATGCGAATAGTGTCTTACCTAGAGGATGTAGCCCCATTTTCGTCACCCTAGTCCCAAAGATTGATGACCCACAAGGATTAGGGGACTTCAAACCTATTTCTCTAGAACGATGTATGTATAAAATTCTGGCAAAGATCCTTGCTAGAAGACTAGGGGAGGAGCCTTAGCTGAGGTTATTGATAAGAGACAATCATTTTTCCTAGAAGGAAGACACTTACTACATAGTGTCACAGTGGCTAATGAAACGGTCGATGAAGCAAAAAAAGCAAAAAATAAATGTATGATATTCAAGATAGACTATGAGAAGCTGTATGATTCAGTATCTTGGGAGTTCCTATTTTACATGTTGAGGCTTCTGGGTTTTGATGGAAAATGGGTTGGATGGACCAGACAATGCTTGATATCTAATAAGATCTATGTTCTGTTGAATGGTAGTCCCTCTGAGGAATTCAACATACAACTCACTACTGAATTCGAGAACACACAACCAGCATAACAGTCTCATGGAGGTACTCTGGAAGCTAAATATCCCTCTAAAAGCTTCCCATGCGGTTTGGAGATTCTTTCTTGACAGAGTTCCATCAAGAGCAAATTTAGTGAGAAGAAATATTGCTATCTCTGATCCATCTTGTATTTTCTGTAACTTCTCTGTTGAAACCACTTACCATCGTCTGTTAGCATGTCCCTCGATACACTGTTTGTGGATGAAGTGGTTTTATTTATTGCAGTGTCCGATAGCTACTCTTGGTTCAATCATGCAGCTTTTTCTTCCAATACCGGATATGTTGAGAACAAAAAGGGATTGGAGGATTATTATTTGTGCAACTTTGTGCTGTGTTTGGAGGTGTCGAAACAATTGTTGTTTTAATGACTTGCAGATGATGTGTATAAACTATGGGAGGATATTTTGACCACCTTATGGATGTGGCTAAAAGGAACGAAGAAATTCAGCTACTCACTTTCTCAATGGTTAATGAATCCTATGCAATGTATTTTCACCTGCATGAGTCAGAGACCCATGGGTATGCGGAATACTTATGTGACGCTATTGGTGGTAGTAATTTGTTGGTGATTCTAAGAAGAAGGACACTGAACAGAAACTGAGGAAAGTGACTTAATATGACTAGTGGAGTTAATTTGATGGGTAGACTCTAGTCTCAAGCCTTAAGGTGGGTGGCGTTCCTTATTGGCAGGTACAAAAGGGCATTTTTAATGTTTGATAGCATCTTCCCATATGCAACTCTCTTGTATAGGCTAAGATGCTATTGATGGAATTTTTTGGATTGTCTCCTGCTATTGCTACAACACTGATTGTGTAGCTCTTGAATGGAGATTATCAATTACTGTAATATTGCAACTTTCTGCACTTGTGCAGGTTATATCAATACAAATTTTACTTATATAAAAACAACTACTAGCGATGAACAACAAATTAATGTCCCCAAAGTCGTAATTCATGGTCCCCTGGGATTTTCCTCTGTTCACCAACTATCATTTTCCCAATTAAAAAACCTAGTTGATAGTCTTTTGTTCGATAAAATATTACTCTTATTTTTAGGGAGTTGATAATATTTTCATTTTCCTTTCAAAAAAAAAAAATAAACTTTCTAGCTTAGTGACTCGTGTGATGCACCGGCTAGGTGTGTAAATTGTCCATTTGGTTAAATGTTTTTAATTTAATAAAATAATTTGATAAATGAATTAGATAATTTATAATAGAAAAGGTTAAATGCATAAAACATATTGAACTTAATAGAATTTATTTCATAGATATGTTGTGGTCAATATTTGCCGCAAAATAATTTTAAGATGTGGCACTCAAAATGCGGATTGTATTTCATCTTACAATCGCACTGATAATCTTCCATCTGCATCTTACAGGAGTTAGCATTATATGAATCAAATAAAGGGGTGAACCAAAGGGTTGGATATAGACAATTCCAAAATGACCATTTGGTAACAAATCATAAACAATAAAACATTGAAGAATTTGTTCTGAATAAAAACATTGAAACAATAAGGGAGACTATTGAATCATTATCAAAAAGATTGCAAAATAAAACAATCAACCAATTAAAATAATATATTGCATGACCTCCGAATGTAAAGAACAATGCAACTTACACTCGGAATTAACATTCTGAAATTGAAAAAAACTCAATAAATGATCCAACATAATTAAATATAAAAAAAAAGTACATTATACATATAATATTCTAAATAAAAAATAATACAGAATGATTGTTAGTAATAATTCAGCGGGAAATATTTTAGCGGGGAATGAAAGAAATACATAAGTGACATGTGTGGAGTTAACATTCAATTTTATTTTATTTTTCGGTTTTTGTCACCCCTAAAAGTAATGCAAGAAACCAATTGAAAGGTTAAATTGAAAATGAAGACTAACCAAACCGTGACTATGGAGTAAGTAAAGCAAGATGACACTCGTGGAGTGTCCAATTGCTAGCATTTTTCTATCTTGGGCTTGCTCTGATTCGTTATGTAATTAAACTGTCTACGTTGATCATAATCTCCCAATTAGCATTGAGGATAAACATTACATGAGAATCCAGGAACCAGCCTTGATCCATGGCTCTTGATATGCTCCTGTAAAGAAGAATGTTGGCTTAATCAATGTCCTCAAGCACGATGATAAAAATGGGGTTGCTTCTTATGAACTCTGCTATTCGATCAATTGTTGTTTGTCCACGGAGATAAGGGGAATTACATTCTCATTCATCCCCACGGCGTGCACCTGAGGTATTATTTTTGGTGAAGATGTAGAAATCGAAAAAAAGGGAAAATGGATTTGGCGGGAAAACTAAGAGGGACAGTGAAGTAAACGAGAGAGAGCTCCAAAAGACAAAGGAGAGTTGCTGTCGTTTTTTTCATTAACTTTAATGGGATTGATAAGCACGATCATCAAAGAGGCATACATGCGTCTTTGAGCTCTCAAAGTTAAGTGTTGCATGAAGAGAACGAAAAGATAAACACAATTGCTAATAGTTGTTATGATTTCAGGTGAAAAAAAAACTGAAGAAGTAACCCAATTAAAAATCATTAATTTTGATGAATTTCACTTCTAAATCAAGAGAGATAATCATAATTAAAAAAAGAGAATGTTCGAAAAGGTGTCACTAGTGATCCTCGTTATTAGGTTATAGATGTGGAATATTTTGTATATAAAGCTCCCCTCCTTTTCCATTCATTTTTCTAACTACACATTGCATATCACTGTAATGGTTTTCATGTATGGTATATTCATTTGTCATATTGCACGCGCCTTGGTTTTATGTGACTATATGTTGGATTATGTTCAGGTTGTTTATCGCTGGGAATATGACTACTTGGAACTCACCCATGATCGCAATAGGCAACAGCTATTAAGGGAGCTGTGTTAAGGACAAAATAAAACATGCTACATTTATATTTTTCCAAGTCTTGTTTCATGATTATTTGAGTTGTCTTTACTTAGACTATGCCCTTTGAAGGTATAAATATGAAGCAGCAGTATTCTATCTGGTCTTTGATATCTGTATGCCCACTGACTCTTGGTATATTTAAAATTTTCTGGTGATATTTGATATGTTATATTTCTACAATTTGTAACTACTTAACCTTTTCAATCAGTGCTATCAATATCAAGAGGTTCTTAAGCCAACAACTTGTTTTTGAAGCCCAACATTTGCACCTATAAGAGTTAAATAGAGTAATAAGTTAACATTTTCAAAATTTTCTGGTGATATTTTACTTAACCTCTTGGTAGACACCAAACCACACTCCAAAAATTCCATAATGCATGCCATACAAATTAAACCCGTACCAGAAGACCATGAAATTGATAGAATAATCTCATTGTGACTATATAATTAATTATTCACAAGCCATTAAATACCTTGGGAGCTCGTTCAACGTAACAGAAAATTATTGCCTTTCATATAAAAGATCCAAGAGGCCAAAAAGTTCTTTACATTGAGATGGCATATTTAAAACCCTAACTAATAGATACACTTATAGACATGATACTAGTTAATATACGAGATGTGGCAAAAGAAGCTTTACAAGCTGAGTATCCATTACCTCACCTATAAAATCTATATTCAAAACAAAATAGTCAATTAACTGGGAACATAGGGCTCAAAAAGTTTAATACATGGATTTGGGTCATTCTGCATAATTTCAGCAGCACGTTCAAACTCTTCCCTGAGAACTTTGATGCTATGTTTATCTACCACTCGACCTAGATCATGAGTTATTTCAAAAGGATCTTCTATACATATCAAATGGCGATCATTACCAATCCTTCTCGTCCAGTCCTTCTCTCGCTTGCTACACCAAAAAAGAGCATCATATATTCAATTAAATGAAAACAACTCTTGTCTGAACCCCTAGACTTGTCTAGATTATAAACTCAGCACGAAAAATTTAAATCAACAAAGCATTATCCCGTCCCTGAGTTTGTTAACAATGTTAGATGTTAGTATCCCCTCCAAAAAAAAAGGCAAAAAATTACTAATGGAGCATAAAAGGGAACTAGAAAATATTTACAGACACCCAGTTTTCTTACCTGATTATGCTTCCAGTGCGTACAGATATAACAGTATTTGCATAATCATGACAATATGCCCAATAATGGAAAAATCCCCGCACTAGCTGAGCAATTGATTCCTTGTTATGGCAACCAAAATCACACAGTTTTTCAACTTGATCAAAGTAAGCACAATGAATATCGTCCACAGTTACAGAATACGTTGTCTCCATCTCCTACATAGTAGTATTCAATCATTAAATACATTTACAAAATTAGCTATATGATGTACAAACTTTATTCGAGTGATATTTGATGGAATGCTTAATGAGGAAGAATTAATTATCTTTGATTTGAATACTGCAAAAAATGTTATTCTGATGGTATAATACTATTAGCCATGCCATTGGTAAAGCAGTTTCCCCAGAAAAAAGTGTTATTCCAATAACAACTATCAAGCTTTGCTACAGCACAAAATTTTTAAGTGCTTTTGCATCAAATTGCATGGAAAATGAAAAGAAACCAAGAATTATTGGTTAAATTAATTTTCTCATTCTATGGAAAATGGACACACTAACCATTATGTTCAGATAAAAATAATGGGTACTTCTGAAACATAAATAGCATAAACAATGACATTCTAAAATTGCTACATACAGATATATCTCAATATTGGAATACAAGAGTGAAAACTGAAGTACGCACCTGCAAGCATGGAAGGATAGCAGGTCTTCTCATTTGTAAAAAATGAATGCACATCAAAACATACCTGAAATTAAAATTATATTTTATTTTTTACGAATAATATCCAGTCACCACATTTATCTGAACTTCAATTGCTCAATCATGTCTATTTTTATTTTTGTGAATATTAACATTACTTGCCTAAATTAGATAAAGGCAAAGCAAAATCTTTTACAACAAGAATAGTATCAGAAGTTAACTTACGCATAGCTAGACAAGGTCCCATGGTAAGTTTCATTGACTCTTCTTGACTTAGCCCAATGTTTAATAATAAAAGCCAGCTGACGCAACCTTGGATCTATGTGTGCATAATCCCGAAGAAGCTTGGTATTCACAACAGCTAGGAGATTGTTAATGCATATGTCACAAGAGATTCCTGTCACTGGATCCATGAGCTTTACTATGGGAACCCGTGCACGTGTCAATGCCTATAAACAAACTCAAATTAAGGACTCCCAAGAAATTTTCATTTCAATTTAATTACTTCAAATGAATGTTTCCAAGAGCAGTAAGCCAGCAGCAATTAGCTTCTTCTAGGAAAACTTCAGTCAGTCAATTACCAATCATTTGTGTAATATTCCCAATTTATTAATCCACTTTCTTTTCTTTTGTTATTACTTCTCCGTTTTTTTCTAGATTCCAAAAGATTGGCCATGATGTTTTACTCATCATACAACTCTTTTAACCATGGCATACTTCTCCTAATATATCCAAATCTTATTTCTTATCCCTCAACACATTCTTGGCATACCAACACATTGGCAAAACCAATGGTACACAGCATCCAAGTAACTTCCTCTGGAAAGTGCCTTCTTGTTACGCGTGTAAACAAGCACTTATTTAACAACTATAAAATATGACTAAAATAAGTAAAACAATAAACATTCCTCCAATCAGAAACAAACAAGAAATTAAATAATGCTAGAACATCAAACCAAACAAAGGATTAGAGATGCTAAGGAAGAAAAGACGGTGAAGAGACTCCAATAGAGGAGGCAAAGAATTATGATGACTAACCCTGGATTGAAAATTAGTCCCATAGTTAACTCAAAGGACCAAAGCTTGTGGGGATACCTCCAAGTCCCACCGGGGAGCCAAAAGCACCCTAATTACGGTGGTTACCGAAAAAAAATAGGGAAAGAATAATAGAGAGAACATGTTAGTCTAGACACTAGCAATGATCAGTGAGGCCAACAGCTTCTGTACTAGTCTATAGATGGGCACTTTATAAGCAATCCATAAATTAGAAAGTAATCAAAGTATCAAAGACTGCAAAAAACACCATATTATGTCCGACATCCATGCCAAAAAAATATAGTAAAAATAAAGTCAGAAGATTCCCTTCAATAAACCTCTTTATTTAGCTTTTCAATGAGAAGTAACCTTAGGTTTTTAATGCTCGGGTAATAACTATATTAGAGTCAGAGGGGTTTCTTCATTGGATATGCAAGGAGGCTAGCAAGCTCTCCTTATTGGATGGATTCATTGTTGTTTGTCCCCATATTTATATTCTCTCATTACCATTACAAAAATATTAAGCGTCATATACTCATTGCCTGTGGGGACATATTCAGTGAACAATAACTAACAAAAACCCTAGCAATGTCTGCCAAATAGAAACTCTTTTTCCATCATCTAATGATCTAAGACAGAATTCAAGGTCAATCTCCCTGTAGCAAATATACTAAATTTTTCTTCATATTAGACAGAAGTCATTGAGGGCGAGCCCTAACACAGTAGTAAAGTGATGCCTTGGTGACTTGTTGGTCATATGTTCGAATCCGAAAAAAGCCTCTTTGCATATGCAAAGTTAAGACTGCGTACAATATCTCTCCTCCTTATCTTCACATAGAAACGAGTTGGACAATGGGGTACGTAGTTTTTTTTTTATTTATTAAACAAAAGTCATTATATCTCCTTTATGAAATTTTCCTAGTATGATTATAAGCAGCTTCTGCTTTCCTAAACAGTTAATGAACATGTCATTATATACGTAAATATATGTCAATGAATACAAACCACCAAGATAAACAATAGCAATAAAGAAAGCATAGCAATCTTCTCACCTGCACATTCTGAAGATTATCTGATTGCAAAATATCCGCCAATTTCATTATAATCTTGGATTTTTCCATGTCTGCTTCCTCAATAGCAAGGCAAACATCAATGTCACTTTTAGAAACACCAAACGAATTAGCACATGATCCATAGAGATAAAGCTTAGCTGTTGGCCATTCTTTGCTAACTAATTTCTCCAATAACGCCACTAATTTCTTTTGCTTCAGTTTTTCTTCTTCAGGAGGTATTAGAGACCCATATATTGCAAGGAAAGGAACATTAAAAACATCAATGTCCCTTCGACACATCGTCTGCCTTCTGTACATTCTTCCCCGCTGGCTCATGATCTGCTCTCCTCTTGAATCCGACAATCTAACATCCTGATAATAAATGCTGCAAGTGTAAGTAACCCTCATAACTTAAGAATCCTTTACTTTTCACACTATGAGAAAACAAATAAAAACCACATGAACCTCATAATTTGATGACAGGTAGATAACTGTAAAACTCAATAATCTATCTAGGCTTTTGAACAAACGGTCCTTCAGCGTTCAAACAAATTTAAATTAATAATTAAAAAAATAAAACCCCGTTGTATTATCAACAAATAATAGTACTCAAAGTACTTGATGAAATTTAGTTGAAAAATTAGATTTTAAGAATGATTTAAGGATCCGTAGCTACAAGCAACATCAATAAATATAACTATTGACCTTCTCTCGACGGCGTTGCCTCAAGTTAGTCCTGTCATCAGACTCATCCTCTACCAACAAGGAATCAGCTAGCTGCTCTCCAAGGACATCAACATCAGCACCCCCTCCACCAGACTCAGGAACACCCTCCATCCTCAACCTCCCAATTCCCTTATGTTTACCATCCCTACCACCAACTTCACCAATGCCAGCATCATTCCCCGAACCTGAATGGAGGTGACTCCCGGCCGGCGGCCCGGGGCGATCAAGCTGATCAACAAGCCCCACTTCATGGCCCACATTGCCTCTAACATCGCTCCTCTCACCAGACACCATTCTCCCACCTTCCCTCCTACCATACAAATTCTCATTCCTACCCTCCAAACCCTTCCCTCTAGTCCTGTTCCCAAACCCTGGTGGAATCCTACTTGTCTCAGGGGGTAAAGACCCACCAGCCCTATAACCCCCAAGTCCTCTTCTTTCTCTCTCCACAGCATCATGGTGACCCTGGAGAACCACATTCCCACTCGAATTAGAAGTGGGGTGATCCACTCTGTTGAACTTCAAATTGAGCAACGAGTCACCACCATTGGAGGAAACTTCCGCAGCGGAATACGCAACCGTGGGTAAAGACCCGAACTGCAGCTTCAGTTCATGCTGCTGCTGCTGATGATGATGATGAACGAAACCATCGACCTTGTTGTTATTATTATTGTTGTGGTGGCTTTCTTCAATTGGAAACCCTAGATTTCGCAGATCGTGGGCGAGGTTAATGTTAGCGTTGACGCCGTTAGCGACGGAGTTAGGGGTGATGGGGAAGTGGGTCCGAGGAGGGGGAAACGGGTTATGGGGCAACCCGAAGAAGTTCGGAGGGTAAAGCGGAGATGAAGATAGAGTGTGGGACCAGGGTGGTGGGAGATAGTGAGGGTGAGGTTCTTGTTGGTGGTGGGGATGATCGGCGGCGGCGATTTGCCACGGCGGCGGCGCGACGGGGATCGTGGGACCGATGGCAGCGACGGCGGGATCTATCGCCGGAGACTGGGGCGGCGGGTTGGGGTGGGGGTGGTGGGGGCGCTGTTGGATGAGAGACAGGAGGAACTCGCCACCGTTGGACGGCGGCAAGTCACCTCCACCGCCGTTCATGGAGGCGGGGAGAGGTTGACGTGGCAGTTTGGGTTGCAGGTTGGAAGGAAAGAGAGAGCCTTGTGGAGAGAAACTTAGAGGGGAAGTTTGGGAATGGGAGTGTGTGACAGACTTTATATAAAAATATAAAAAGTTTTGTGGAAATTTTGGTTTCAATCAAAGTTGGGCAGACACAAGATTAAAAATTTAAAATTATATATGTATATTGAAGTATATAATTAATATTATTTAAATAAAAAAAATTCATTCATATTCTAAAATCTAAAATAATTATAGATAATAATTTAAAATTGAAAAAAAATCAAAAATAAATAAAAAACACATAAAAAAAAAAAGAACTCGGAGAAGTCCGATCGACAGTTTTGATTAAGTTTGACCGGATCAACTATATGAACAACAGAATCAGACTGATTAAATTATCAATTTTCGATCCAACCGATGAGACCAATTGGTCCGATCGAGTTTTCACAGTTTTGATGGAAAAAAAATCATCTTTGTTGTTAATCCTTATCTTATTGATATTAGGTAAAGGATACTCTTAACTTCTTAAGAGAGTTTCAAAGAAGTAGCTACTTATCTATATATAAATAGCAAAACCCTACCTGCCTCGACCAAAATAATTTAAATTAAATTAAAGCTAAAAAAATAAAATAAAGGACTAACAAAATAATTTAGTCAATAAAATATTAACAAAAATATTCAGTTGATTGTTTAAATTATAAGCGTGAAAACCCATTTTCGAGAAAGCCAAACCCGGACAAACAAGAAAAAGAAGTGGCTTGAGAAAAATATAAACAAAGAACCAGACGTGGTTTATCTTGTTTGAGATTGAACAAAAAAATTGAATTGCGTGAGTGAAAGTTACATCAACCCCTTACGCAAACCAATTCCAATTCACTTTGCAAGCAAGCAAGCAATCTCAGAGAGCTGATTCACATAATCGCTTTCTTTGCTACTAATTGGAATCGGCATGGTCCAATTGGCGCCGGTGATGACTTAGTTCCTCAACTCTGTCCTATCCCAGCGAGGCCCCTCCGCCGTCCCCTACTCCGAGGACACCAAGTAGGGGTGTTCATCAACCGATCCAAACCGATGCAAACCGCGGTGACCGAACCGAAAAATCGAAAACCGAAATAACCAAAAACCGAAAAATCGAAAACCGAAAAAAAACCGAAAATTTTCACTGGATTGGATCGGTTTTCGGATTGGCCGGTGAAAACTGATCCAATCCAAACCGATCCAATTGTAAACATACCTTACCCTTTATCTACTTGGGCCTATTTCCCATCATAGCCCAAAAACCAAAAATCCAATACATTGCTCCTTATTTTGTCCAATGAACGTGTTTGTCTAATGAAAATTAGAAAATGATGTTTGTTTTTGTCCAATAAATGTGTTTGTTTATGTTAGATACTCCTTATTTTGATAAAAATAAGTCTCATAAATTTTACTTTTAGACTTTTTAAAAAACCGAAAACCGATCCAATCCAAACTGAAAAAAATTGGATTGGATTGGATCGGATTTGAAAAAATTTTCAAACCGAATGGATGATCAAATGACCAAATCGAAGGAATTGGATCGGATGATTTTTTGCTTCAAAACCAATCCAATCCAGACTGCAAACACCCCTAACACCAAGTGGCTGATCCGCCAGCAACTCGTGGCCCTCACCACCGCCTTCCCTTCCCTCGAGCCCAAAACGACATCGTTCACCCACAACGACGGTCGTTCCGTCAACCTCCTCTAGGCTGATGGCACCATCCCTATGACGTTCCAAGGCGTCACCTACAACATCTCTAATTTTCATTTTATTATGATTATAAGTATATAATTATTTTTTTTATAGGAAAATATGTAATTATCTTATTTTATATCAATTTTTTTAAAGAAACATAAATTCTATTAATAACTTTCATATATATATATATATATATATATATATATATTAAAAACTCCCCCAAATAATTTTTAGAGAAAATATTCTCACGGATGCTCTTTGTAGTTTTAATAAAGGATAATTCGTTTTTAAAAGATGAAAATTCAAATTTTAGTATCCGAAAGTGTAAAAAATGTCACAATTTCATCCTTCCGTTAAATTCTGTACCGTTATCAGTAAGTTACCATTGGACCAAAATGTCAGTCATGTTATATTTGACTAAAATGTTAGTAAATTATTATTGGACCTAAAATTTTAATAATTTTTTGTTAGATCAAAATGTGAGTAATTTTTTGTTAGATCAAAATGTAAGTAATTTTTTGTTGAACCAAAATGTCAATACGTTTCTATTGGATTAATTTGTCATGTCCGAAATTTCGTTTCATTTAAGGATAAAATATAATTTAAGAGTATCCGTACGGATATTTGTTTTGGATAATAACCATAATATTGATTAATAATCATAATAATATGTCACAATAGTGTATAAATATTTATTTTAAATATTTTCTTTTGTCACATAAAAATTATGGTTATTAATCAATTTTATGATTATTATTATATTTCTTTTAACTTCTGTTTACTTTCCTATTATTTTAAGTGATTATTGTAATATTATTATTATGCTTATAATCATAAAAAATGGATTTATCATCTCTTTATATATTTAGAGACAAAAATAATTATTTACTCTTTAATAAATAATCTAATGATATAGTACCGCGCGCTCAGTTATAATTCCGATGTTGGCCTTGGCTAAAGCCGATTTAGATGTTAATTGTAGGAGATTAGCAAAGTGGAAAACTCCAACTACAATCAAAAGTTATGTTGAAGACTTTTTTTTTTTTTTTTTGACAAAGTTATATGTTGAAGACATTGAAGCCTTGAATATAGGTAAAATTAATGGTAAACAAATAGAATTAACAATTAATATAACTTACAACACACTTTATTTTATTTTATTTTGCTAGTACATAAAACAATACACTCAAGTCTTAGTGTTTCAGTTCATCACTTCAATTTTGTTCTTCATGATCGTTTATGACTTATATCACACACATTACATAATAAAAAGAATAGAACAGTATATTTCACCACTAGCTGGGTAGACCACACGCATAATTAAGTCTTCTTTTTTTTTTTTTCTTCTCTCACACACAAACAAACATAATAAAACTTGGCCACTCTGTTCATCTTCATCAACGCTCTTTGCCAATAATCTTCTCTAACATACTGGAGTGGTAGCCTAGACAATTTATAAAAACTGTGTCAGTTAATAATAATAATAATAATGATGAAAGAGAGAAAAATTCTGAATTTAGTTATAGACACAGTAATTAAACTCTTTTAAAAATTAAAATTAATCTTTTAACATAGTATACTCGTAAAAACTAAATTCAGTCATTTTTTAAACTTGTACATAAATAAAGATAAAAATAATTTAACATGGTCTCAAATTGAGAGTTATTTAGGCAAAGTCATTTTCCCCAGCAAAAAGTTATTTCCATCCAAATTACTGACACGGTGTATTATAACAACAATTATAATAATGTTGAATAGAAAAAATAAAGACATACCCTTGCCAGAAATGCCTATCGGTTTTCCATGGCAGAGTTGAGATCAGTTTTCAATGGGATAGCATCTTTGAGCCACTCAAATTTCACTTCTAACAGCTTGTCTGTTTTTACTGTACCTGCACAGAAAGTTTCTATCTTGTGGCAAAAGAATACTGACAATTCCTTCAAGGATGGGAAACTTAAATTCCCTTTGTAGAAGCTTCTGAGCTTTGGTAATTCTTTAAGTTTCAAACAATTGAGCTGCTGAAATATTATTTCATTCTCATGTGATTCATCCCCTTCCTTAGAGACTATCTCTTTAATTGAACCACACCTTTTTATCTTCATTGTTTTGAGTTGACCCAAACTTTTGGCTGTTGAGGATGTGAACAAATATAACAGACTGTTGCAACTTTTTACTTCCAAAAATGTCAAATTGGAGAAAGACACTGTGCACGGTACCAGATTTATTGAACTGAAACAGCTGATTACTTCCAATGTTTCTAGATTTCTAAGAAAGGGCACAATCCGAGAGTTCTCTGACCCAATTGAAACAAGCTCTGGAAGGGAGTCCGAGCATAACACTTTCAGCTGTGATAGGAGTCCAGCCTCATCCACGTTAAGACTATCAAAGCAGAAAGTCTCCTTGAAGGAACCATCACACACCTCAAGCTTCTCTATATTGGGCACCCGTTGTAGAAATACGTCGTATGCAATAGACAGAGCAAGAACTACTTTTAAGTTGTTTAAGTGGTTTCCCTGGAATTCTCCACGCAAAATCATCTTCAGTTCATGTTCACCGAGTGTCAGGTGCTCTAGATTTGTAAATGGCTTCAACATGTCATACTTTAACTTTGGCAAATCACACAGTGCCAATGAGTTCACTTGGGGGAACGTAAGCTCAAGATTTGTTTCTTTTGGATATGCATTCCAAACATTCTCCAGATTTGGCAGCCGCTCTAAAATCAATTTCTTCAGGGCAAAAGGGAGTAGTCCCACAGTTGTCACATCAAATATGATTTTCACAAAATCACAGTTTCGAACTTCCAATGTTTCCAATTTAGGTAATAAAGGAAGTAAATAGAAGGGTAACACCGCATCTGATAAAAAATGGCACCCGTCCACAATCAAGGTTCGTAAGTTAATGAAGAGCAAGTCTGGGATCTGCAGTGAGACAAGCCTAAGCCATATCTCTTGTAGTGGGCTATCTTTGAGCTCAATATATGATTCATTAAGTGCAGACTCCAATAACTGCACACGTAAAAGAATAAATAAAAAGTTACTTTTTACATCAATTATATATGCTATTGATGTAAAAAAAAATAATCCATGATATATTAATAATTTTCATATCACAAATTGTAATATGATTATTAAATAATTTTGTTCTTTGGAGATATAGTTATGAATTCGATTTCAATCATCTATTTTAACTTTTTTAATGAATCTCAATATCTTAGCAGATTAATCACTTAGCTTTATATATCTTTGTGCACTCATAAAAAAAATTCTAGATATTTGTATCAGAAAGAATATATTATTTTTTAAAATTCAAAATTAATTTTCCACAAAACACACGCATGATCAAAGCTAGATAGTGGAGTATTTTTTTACCTTATTTAGAAAAATTAAAAATTAATTTAACATATTTATTGGTCTCAATTTGAAAGTTATTTATTAGAAAAACGCATAAATTCAATGACCCTTCCTTATAAAAAAAATTCATATATGCAATGATTACTAAAAAATACAACACACTTAGTCTCGGTCAAAAGATAGGATGATTAGGATCCAAATCCTATCAAACATACTTTTCTCTCCATCCCTCTCCAAGAGAATATATATACCATTAGATTGATCTTGCAGTCACCTAATACAATTAAGTTGAGAAATAAAAACTAAAGAAAACAGGATTATTTGACTTGTATTAATCTCCTACTTTGTGCTCAAAAAAGAATCTTATTACATTTTTAGTACGCTAAACTCACTAATATTTAGATAATTTATTTTTATATGCTTTACTTATAGTACTTAACTTTTATTTATATTAGTAATTAATAATAATAATAATAATAATAATAATAATATACATTGAATCTAAACTCCTTCAAGTCATTCTACTTTTTTTGAATATTTATTTAATTTATTTTTATGTATAAATGAAGGAATAAAAAAAGTTAAAGAAAATAAAAAATGAATCAACTACCATTTTAACTACCCTAATTTATATTTTAAATATAATAAGTATCTTAATCTTAGAAGATAAATTTTATTTTTATATAGTTAAAATTTCTAAAAGATAAATATTTTTAATATATTTAAGAGTGGGTTATAAAAAAAAATTGATAGTTTCTTTTATTAATAGGATTGATATAAATACAACTAAATGTAGTAAAATTTAAATAAAATTAAATAATTTTCAAATCATTTTTACAATGACTTGAAATTAAGAGTTTATATTTTTATATCAGTATTATTAATATATATATATATATATATATATATATATATATGAGTTTAAGTAGTATTGATAAAGTACATATTAAATTATTTAAATATTATGAGTTTAACGTAAAAAATTAATATGAGCCAAATTAGATTGGCACATAAAATGTTGTTTCTGTGAGTTTTTTGGTTTTCCGAGAAATTATGAGGCTGAGAATCCAAGATAAATTGGATGATGCCAAACTCAATTTGAAGATGAATCAAATTGAACGGTGTATATTTTGCAGGAGAGGGATGAAGAGAAAAGTATGCTAGAAAGGATCTGAATCCTCTGAAAGATTCACTTATTGAGACGGTGTATTATAACAAAAACATCATCACATCAATATAATATCAATCATAATGATGTTCAATGAAAATAATTGGAAACATACCTTTCCCCCATATTCTTCCCGCATGGTAGAGTTGAGATCATTTTCCAAATCGATACACCAGTGATCAAGTTGAACTTCAACCAACTTGTCTGCTTTTAGGGTACCTGGACATAATGTTTCCATCCAGTCGCAATCGATTACTGACAATTCCTCCAAGGATGGCAAACTTAATAAACTTCCTCTGTAGAAGCTTCTCAGCTTTGGTAATTTGATAAGTTCCAAACAATTGAGCTGCTTAAACACTAATTCATTCTCATGTGATTCATCCCCCTCCTTACAGACTACCTCTTCAATTGAATCACACTCATCAATCTTCATTGTTTCGAGTTGACTCAAACTTTCGGCTGTTGAGGATGTGAACAAATATAGCATACTGTGGCAATGTTTTACTTTCAAATATGTCAGGTTGGAGAAAGACACTGTACATGGTACCAAGTCTTTTAAACTAGAACATTGTATTACTTCCAAGGTTACTAGATTTCCTAGTAAGGGCTGAATCGAAGAGTTCTCTGACCCAATGGAAACGAGCTTTCCAAGGAACTTCAAGCGTAAGACTTTGAGCTGTGATAGGAGTCCAGTATAATCCACATTAGAACTTTGACAACAGAAAATCTCCTTAAAGGAAGCATCATACACCACAAGCTTCTCTACATTGGGCGCCAATTGTAGAATTTCATATGGAAATACATCCGACCCAATATGACAGCACAGAGTAAGAACTTGTAACTTGTGTAAGAGGTTTCTCTGAAATTCTCCACGCTTAATCATCTCATCCAGTCCTTTTTCACCGAGTGACAGACACTGTAACTTGGATGCAGGCTACGAAGAGAAACCGATAACCAAGCAAAAGCAAGTTAGGGAAGTTATAGATCCAGCTCTTTTATTTACAATGAAAAACGAACTCTAATTTCACGATAAAAGATGTCCGATAATTAGTTACAATTTAACTATTACCATAAAATAGGTTCAAACAACTCAATGTAAAGAAGAAAAAAAGTTCACTAAACCAAAAATGAAAAAGAGATGAACCAGGCTAGCTATTAATAAGGTGGAAGGGGTTTTGATACGGTATGTGCCTAAACAAATTTATTTATTTATAGTTTAAAATTTTAGATGGAAAAAGTGATAAAGGAGACCTTAAAGGAGGCTGTCGTTGTTCCAACAGAGAAGAAAATGGTGAAAAATTCGACCCTTTAGATGGTTGGGAGATTGTTTATAAAGATTTGAGAACCATCAATACATGATATTTGATAAAGTAAAATGGCGTGTGTAAGATTCTATCTAATTGTCTGTATTAATAAGAATAAAGCTCAAACCTAAAATCTTATTGTTGCAACATGAATGCAACATGTACCCTTAAGTGTATTCTTTTACTTATTTATATAAAACATAAAAAATTGGAGTTAATAAGCATAGAAGATAGAACACAGCATATATAGTCATGTACGTGAAATTCTCACATTTTAAATTTAAGAGCATGTTCATATCATTCATGTTGAACAATGACAATGAAGTATAGAAACTGATGGTGGCAATTCAATTCTTATAAAAAGTAGTGCAACTATATTTAATTTGCAGGCATCAGATTCTGCAGGAAGGACAGAGTGGTAAGAAAATAGTACCTTTTCATCACAGACTTGATCCTGGGTATGTGTCTCGAACATGTCACACTGCAGTGAGCAGTAGTAAAAATACTTGAACTTGGGCAAACCTAATAGTTTCAATGACCTAAGACAGGGACAAGGGAACGTAAGCTCTAGATTTGCTCCTCTTGGATCTGCATTATCCTCTGCAACAATTCCCATCAATTCCTTACAGTATTCCACACGTAGATCTTCAAGTTTCACAAGATCTTTGGCTACTGATGCGGGAAACACACTTGTAAGGCATTTACAATTGTCAACAGATACTTGTTGTAGAAGTTGCATGCTTAGAATTCCATGAGGATCTTCATTCCAGACATTCTCCAGTTTTGGCAAATCCTCTAAAATCAAATTCTTCAGGGAAAAAGAGAGAGGGAAGGCTGCTATTATACATTTCACGTCAAATATGCTTTTCACAGAACGACAGTCCGAGACTTGTAATTTTTGCAGATTAGTTAATAGAGGAAGTAAATAGGAGGGTAGCACAACATCTGATACAAATTGGCATCGGTCCACAGTCAAAGAGTTCAAGTTACTGAAGCACCCCTTTGGGATCGGCCGTGAGCCAAGCCATATCTCTTGTAATACTGGGCCGTCTACGTCTCCGAGACTAAGAGATGATTCAGACTCCAAAATCTGTGCATGAAAAATAGGACATTATGTGCGTGCTAATATGTCAATTTCGTATTAGACAAGTTTTCCAATACCAGAATGAGGATATAAAATTCAAACAAACATGGGTTTAACAAATGAAAGAAATATCAAATAGTTCTATATTATAAAAAAGATGATTAATTAATAAAATAGTTAATGTCTCCAAGTGTTAAAAAATTAGTCATAAGTAATGATGTTATCAAAATAAAAATTTAATACAATATTATAAAATTGTTTATAATGATACGAGTATTAAAGAAAATGATTAAAATGGGCCTTTTTATGTTTTTTCATGAATGACTAAAATTTTATCTTACTTTCGTAGGAAATTGTTATAAAATGAACAGTACAATTATGCACATTTTAATAAAGAAAGCTATTTATAATATAAATTATAAGATCATAGATTTATTTTATTATTTTTAGAGAAATTCTAAGTAAAAATGTCAATTGATATATATGTAGATTATATCATTCAACTTACTTAATTGAAATTTTTTAATTGTTAACATTATTTTAAACTGTAAATATAAAATTCTTAATAATAATTGAATATAATAATTTCTTTACTTGAGATTATTGTATTAATTAACAAGTTAGTTATTATATTTTAATAATCAACACTTAATATTTTAAGACATATTAATTGAATGAATATTAAATATAATTAAATATTTATAACATTAATGATTAATAAAAAATGAATCCATCAAATCTTGTCATCTTGGTATAGAGATGACTTGCATCAATAGCTAGTTAGCCAAGATGACTTTCACACCCTCATTGACAACGTTGTCATGATTGTCACCTCAGGTCAAGTCAACGCCAAAGAATCAGACTCGAGTTATGCCAGACAGAGATAATTGTGTTTATGGATGAGAGGTGTTTGGTATGGAGAGAGCAATCATGCCAGTTTAAATTCTAGGCAATTGTAAGTTTCAGGGGACCATTAAAACATTGAGAAGCACTAAAAGTTGATCAAAATCATAAGCAAAAACAGCATCCGTGCTACATCACGATAAATGTAGACGGTAGGTTGTAGATCCGTGAGAGAGAGAAAACTAAGATACCCTGATAATTGGCGTAAGAAAACTTAGATGGATCACATAATTAATTTACATCATTTTAAAAAATTTTAAATTAAAATATTATAAATCATTAGATTAATTTATAGATGTAAGTGTAATTACACATGATATAAACAGATTCTATCCCAATATGATTTAAATATGTTACTAAAATCCATCTTATATATCATCTTATATTTTTAATATTAGCTAAATGATCTAACTTAATTTTTTTTATCTCATTTGATCCATCATTTGTAACATCTTTATTTCTAACTTGAATTTAAATAATAATACTAATAATAGTACATCCTAACATAAATTATTTTTCATAAATTTAAAATGTAATTTATGTGTTGAAAAAATATTTAATTAGAAAATTTAATTATAATATATTTATAAACTTAAAATATTTGTTTATTATAAATTACAAATTCTTGTTGTATAAATAAA
>PYAF01005920.1:69924-89787 GCA_007407185.1 Glycine tomentella
TTAAATTTATATACTTAGAATATTTTTATTATAAATTACAAATTCTTGTTTTATAAATAAATATTTTATTTTCTGCCATTCACGTGCTAAAACACTAACTATGGATATTTGCACAAAAGGTTACACAATAACAATATAAGTAATAACATGATAATTCTTTTTTATCGATGAAATTATGGATAATTTAGTTTAAGAAATATTTTATTATTTGTTCTTAAGTGTAAGAATGTCATTTTATTTTCACGTTATTTTATATTTTAACAAAAACAAAATACATTTTCTCCTTATTCGTCAATAAAATATATTATTTTTATGAAATTTTTTTTATCAATTAATATTAGTCGTTAATTTTTTGTTACAATATTAATCAAAGAATTCGAACTTAAAACCTCTTTCATCCTTCTTCCTTCAAACCCTTCTTCTCAAACTACAAAATCAACTAAGTTATAATAACCTCTTGTGTGACTTTTATTTTATAGATAAATAGATAATTACAATTTATATGAATGAATTTGTTAACTTTATCATGTTTATATGCTATTTTATATATGTAAAGTCAAATGTGACTAATTCAATATCACAAATCAATATGTTAGTTTTTTTAATTAAATTTTTAACTCATCTTTTTTATATTCTAATTGTTTTTGTCCCTCAATTTTTTTGGCAAATTTCAATTCTTATTTAAAGTTTTATAATCCCTCTAAATGTGTTTGTCCATTTTTTGTCGTTTATTTTGTTGTTCAAAATTAATCTTAAATATAACATAAAAAAGTATTAAAATGAGCAAAAATTTATAGAAACACTAAAAATGTTAACAAAAAATTGATGGATTAAAAATAATATGAATTGAAGTTTATTTATTTTGATTAATAAAAAGAAAAGTTGTAAGATGAGGGGATGTTTTGTTTATGACTACACTGTCTACACGAAGCCAGCAGTCAAATTCGTATTATGTTAAATTTTATGAATGACGTTTTTCAAACAAAAATGAATAATAAAATTATATAAATGTTTGTTTTTGGAGCTAACGTATTTATATCTTAAGGAATTTAACATACTTGCTGTTTAAGGCTTTTTATGCCAAAAACAAGAATTTATAATTTCCATTCATGGCAGGTAATTTCTTTTTATTTCATGAAAGAATGAAAGTTTATTTTTTTAATGAAAGAAGAAAAGTTAATAAAACTAGGAGAATTTGTAATAAATAAAGGTTTAAATATGTTTTTGATTTTTGTAAATTAAAATTTTTTGTTTTATTTTTGAAAGTTTATGTCTTTTCAATTTTATTTTGGTGCTTGTAAGATATTTTGCTGATATTTGGTTCTTTAAGTTTGTGTTTTTTTTTTAAATGGTTATAAATGAAAATTCTAGAATTTAAAGAAACTATAATTAAAAAACCACAAATTTATAAAAACTAAAAATGAACAAAAAATACCGACTTTCAAGAATAAAAATAAAAAAACACAAATGAAAAAATATTAACATAAAAATATATATATTTAAACTATAAATAAATGAATAATTACCTTGTTGAAATGTCTTTGTATGGTGGCATTCAAGCCACCTTCCCACCGCCATTTGGCTTCCTCTTTTCCTTCAACAGCAGCAACTGTATAGCGTAACTTTGGTGCTTTAGCGTCACGCTCGGTAAATATTTGCATCCTTGGGCATTCTTCCAAAATCAATATTTCCAATGACGGGAATTTGAATTCACAGTTCTTGTAACTGCAAAAACTTTTCAGCCTTCCTAGCCCCTTAAGTTCTATAGTAATCAATTTGCCAAACAAGATTTGCTTTTCTTCTTCATTTCCCTCATTGGTTACTATTTCCTCTATTTGAAGACATGCCCTTATCTTCATGGACTTAAGTTGAACCAAGCTTTTTGCCGTTGATGATGACATTAAATTCCTTAATTCATAACAATCCACTACTTCCAAATCTGTCAAGTAAGCCAATGATACCGAGGGAGGACCCAAATTCCTCAATCTGCCGCAGCTTTCTATGCTCAAAAGCTTTACTCTCTGTAGAACTGGTTCTCGTTCAAATTCTATATCCTGTATCTCTGTCATCGACGACAAAACCAATTCCTTCAGCTATAATACAGTTCCCAAACGTGACTCCGACGACTCAAAAAGCAAATTCTTTATAGTTGATAGCTCCAAGTTTAACTTTTCTAGATTTGGCATCCTGTACACAATCTGACAAAGACATTCACCGTCAATAAATTCCCTCAACTTAAGCTCTTTTAAACGGTGCATTCGATGCTTCACAGTGTTGCTCAATAACCAGTTTTGTGCTTCATCCAAGTCAATATCCAAATACTCCAAGTTGGGGAATACCTACAGAACAATTAAACAAAAGTAAATAGTAATGTGAAGAAGGAAGTTATTGTAAGCTTATCCTTGATCGAGCGCCCCCTTCCATTATTGTAAGAGAATTTACATACACTTACATCATAAAATATATTGCATTTCTCTCTCTTCATTTTGGTAAATTAAATTATAATTAATCAAACATTCTCTTGAATTCTAATTCTAAATAAAATTGTAAGCCACAATGAGGAGTTTGGATTTAGATGGTTTAAACAAAGAGGGATTGGGGGACGACAGACGTTAAATTAATAATGAATTCTAAAAGTTGTATCCATATTATATTATCGGGCTATATCTTTTTTAAGTATTTTCTTTCCTATTTATTTGTATGCAACACATGTTACAATAACACTCAGCATTTTGTTTTTCCTTTATGTCTCACAATGATCGACTATTCCTTACCTTTTCAGCTGAGAAAACTGCTTCATCTTCTTCGTTGGTCGTTTCTCGGGTTGGGAATGTTTTAAGCTTCTTTTCACATCCGTGTACTGACAACTTCTTCAATTTTGGACACTCTATAGGATGTCTCCCCCTGTTGAAATGTTGGATGCTTGATAGATTCCATAAATCCATGCAGGTTAGCTCAGGAAACACTAATTGTTCAGTATTTGTTTCGGATCCATCTTCACAGGCAACAATTTCCACAATTGCATCACAAAATTTTACCGACATGTATTCAAGCTTTGGAACATCTTTGACCACAGAAGCTCGAAATACATTCCTGAGTCTTTGACAAGAGAAAACCTTTATACTCTGCAGTTTTTTGAAGTTAAGAATTCCTGCTGGATCCCTGCTCCACACTTGCTTCAACTTTGGGAGTTCCCATACATCAACAACCTGCAAGTTTGTGTCTATCCCACCAGATGCATCTACTTGCTGAGAATCTTTGATTTCAAAAATCACTTCCACTGACTCACAATTGTAAACCTTCAAGCTGTTCAAACTCGCAAACCATCCTTCCATGTGACTCGGAAAAATTTTGTCTAGTTTATTGCAACTATTAATGTACACATAAGTGAGACTAGAAAATGAATCAGCACTCACTTCAGCTTGCCATATGTCTGTTAACAAATCCATCTGGCCGAGGTGGATTTCCTCCAACTTAAGAAAGACGCAGACCTGCACTTTGATGAAAACAAACCATTATTTGGCAATGAAACTAAACAGAAATGCATAACATTCAGTCAACTATAATTTTTACTTATTTACACCTATACACACCTTGTCTGCACTATTTCCTACAGTCCCAAAAATCTTCTCCATCAACGGACACTCACTTACAAATAGTGATTTCAGTTTCTTCAAACCACTAGCCACAGACAATGAACATAAATATCTCAAATTATAACAACCTTTCACAACTAATTTTACCAAGTTTTGAAAGCAGAAACTTGGCAGTAGTTGGTCACTCCATATCTTATGGATTCCGATTGAGGATAAATTCAAGCTCTCTAAGTTTGGAATTTCAACCTGCAAGCAAGCACGTACAAAATAAATATAATTACAACAACTGGAAAAAAAAACTGATGACGAATTAATTAAAATTAAAGGAAAAGTATGCAATATCATACCAGTTCACCAAAGAGTGGGGGATCCATGTCACTACGTTCTGTCAGTTGAGGTACAGATAGACCCTCTACTGTGGTATAAAAACAAGTAAATGATGACAGTGATTGCAGTGTCAAAGAGTGCAACTTAAGAAATTCAACCTTGTCAGGATTTACTAGAATTTCAACAATCTCCTCTAAAGAACCACAATTAGAAACATCAATTGTTTCAAGACTAGCAAAAAATTTATCCCTGTAAAAAGAGAAGAGATTCTTCAAATGGGTACAGCCATTGACCTTGATGGTTTTTAATTTGACGAATGAGGCAATTGTAACTGGACTGCGACATATCATTTCTATGTTTTTCAGTTTGTAAAGACATAGAAATTCCAAATTGGGAAAAATATCTTGAGAATGAGACAAATCCATTGAGTAGATATATTTGATGCCATTGTTATTTGTGATAGATAAGTGTTTCAGATTCGGAAATCCATCCAAATTCAACTCATTAACAACATCTTGAACCCCATTTAGCCCTCCCAACAACAAATTTTCAACTCTTTTAAACAACAACTTTATCCCTATCTGAGAGTGAATATTATCAGTGTCATCCTTCATCTCCAATGCCAAAGATTTGCACTTTTCATACTTATTAGGCATCCTGAAATCTCCAACTGAAATTGTTTTGAAGTTCCCAATCACAATCTTGTAATCATTTAAATTGTCAAAGAACAATTCCTTGGGAAAAACTTCTGCACATGGAATGCTTAAGTCCACCACCTGCAATTGATGCAAATGCTTTAGTTCGGAAAGAAATGAAATTTGACTTTGGTTTCTCTCTCCTTCCACCGACACTTCGATGAAGCTCTCTCTTACATACAGCTCTTCCAAAGAAGTTAGCCTAGACATAAGATTAGGCGGAATCCTCTTGACTATTGAACAATTGCTGATGTCTAGTAATTGTAGTTTATCCAAGTCCTGTAACTCAGCTGGAAAATTTTCAATTCTAGATCCAGAAAAGCTGAGAATTCTTAATTTTTTCAGCTTCCCAATGATGGATAAGTTGTGAGTTAAAGTGCATCGCTCCAAACAAAGCAATTTGAGGTCTGATAAGCTTTCAATTGAAGATGGTAAGCTTGATAGTTGAATACCAGTCAACACTAACACTCTGAGTTTTTTCATTCTTTTAAAAAAACTCTCAGGTATTTTTAAAGATGGATCATCATTGTCAATTTGAAAAAATTTAAGTTGAGGACAGTTCAGAACATTGGGAAGCTCATTAATGATATGACTGTTGCATATAGAAATAGAAGTGCACCTCTCGAGTTCAGGCCAATCATCAAGTTTTCCATTTTTCAAAGTAAATACATTTTGCTCCTTGTGCGCTATAGATAAAGCAGCATCTCGAACCAGATCATGCATATTGAAATGAATACTAGAACTGCCATGCAAAACCAAACCTGAGTCTTTCAGCTTTTGGATTGATGTAGATATTCTGCCCCGAGCTTCCCCAAGAGAGTAGACCCCTTTAAGTATTCCCAAACCAAAGCAATACTTCACCAAGTCCATAATTAAGGGTTGATGACCCATTTGAGCACAAAGAAAGAAAATGGACTTGAGCTCCTCATTTTCTAGATGGTCATAACTCATTTTTACAGAAATCTCCATAGAACTCTGAACTCCCACCAGGACTTGGTTTTTAAGTTTTTCCCACTCTCAATCAGCTCTCACATTCTCGCCTTCCCCTTTCAATCTCAATCCTAACACGTAAGCAATTTCTTCCTGGATTTTTTGTGGGTTGGGATTGGCTGTTATTTCTACTTTAACTACCACATCAAACAGCTTCTTGTTTTGAGATTTCTTAGCAATGTCTTTGATTAAAGTGCTCTTACCCACACCACCTGGCCCATGCAGTCCAATCATTCTGACAGTGGAATCTTCAAGTTGCGCCATTACGTTTTCCATTATAGATTTTCTAGAAGCAAATTCTACATAGCCTGCATTAGACAAAGTGACATCATTAGATGTTAAGTTCTCCCTGTAGGCAACTTCCTTAAACTTGGAGTACTCATCTATTAAGTTCTTGACATCCTCTGTCAACTCCACTGCATGTTTGCCTAGCCTGTATCTATTCCACAAGTAAGGAAATAAATAATGGAGCAACCGTGTCTTTCTGTGGCCTTCATCGTTCCCAAACTCCTCCACTTCAGTCTTACATTCTTCCACTTTTCGAAACCATTCTGTAACCTGACCTTCAATGTTGTGTAGATTCTTCTCAGCTTCATCACGTAGATGATCTACCCTCTCTTTTGCAAGTCCAAGATCCTTAATACTATTGTTTAGTTCATCAACGTTCTTCCCGTAACTGAAGATGTTAGCCACATGCCGAATACCCAGGTCCAACACACAACCAAATGCTTTTTCCCTACTTTGTTCAAATAATTCATACTTTGTGCTTGATTATCTTGCACTAAGTACGACTAGATCTGTTTCCCAAGAAAACGAAGGTAGAAACATATCAGTCAATAACTGCTCAAGAAAATGATAATATTTGATCGATAACAATAACAAGTATCATTGCAACTTTGCAAGTACTCTATAATTAAAAAAAGATTTAAAATAATTGTCCTAAAAATAAAGGAATTAAAAGGTATTTGCTAATTTCATTTCTTTTAGTTTCAAAGCTCTTTTTAAACAATTTTTTGTCAGAAAAATTTAAAAGTTAAAATTAATTGTTTCATTAGATGTATATATAAAAATAAAAAATTGATGTAAAGTTAATTTAATAAAAAGACATTTTAAAGATAATAAAAATTCTTAAAGAATTAAAAACATGCATTTAAAACTTTTAATACTCCTAATTCTGAGGAGAATATAAACTCAGAAGAAAACAAAGAAAGCACACCCACGATTGATTGTCTTGATTTACCTAATTTCGCCCATATAAATATATGATTTGACTCTTTAAAATGTGAGAGTGCACTTTAGAGCATAAAATAGTTTGATAATAATTATTAATTAGAGAGTTAATAGTTGGTATTATACTTTTACTATACATAATAGTTTTTTCTCTCCTCAGTGAGATGACCAAGTTTTTGACTTTTTTATACTCCTTGGAAAATTAGTATCACAAAAAAATAGAGTATCGATCTTTTCTAATGAGGCAAGCCTTTCGAAAAGTTATGAGTGATAGGGAGATAAGGAATGTGGGGCGTCTATCTTTGGTGGAGGATGACAATGAAGCTTTAACTTTTGTTTTTATTAACAACTTTCGGTTCAAGACTTAGTCATGTTTAAGATATTTCATTCCTTTTCGAGAATTCACATGTTAATGAAGATAAGGAAACAACCATAATGTAATCCTATGTATCATTGTTCATTTTCTTACATAATGAAGGATAGAATGGGGGGATATGTAGACTAGTGTAACGAGTCTCTATCAAGGAAGTGATTCAAAGAACCTTTGTCTTCCAATTTTATCATAATTAATTGGATATGGAGATAGCTTTGTCAAGGCGACATTGAATTTATGGGAAGAATTCAACTTGGAGATATCCCTAGTCAGATACAGTTATATCATACTCCTTTTGGGGTTTATGACTCCAATTTTAGGTTAGTACCTAGGGTGGAGAACATACATGAGAATCCGAGTGAATATTGATGTCCATAAATATTTGAAAAAAGAGAACAAGTTACATAAGTCAGGAAGGAAGTGGTGAATGGTGACTTTCAAGTATGAGCGTTCAGGTACATTTTCTTTAGCTTTTGGCATTCTTGGTCACAATGATAAATTTTGAGAAACATTGTTCGAGAAAAAGGTAGGTAGTGGAATAATATGCTGAATTATGGGTGAAGCAAAGGAGGAAAAAGGGAATCGACAGTGGCTGGTGGCTAAGGAACAACATATCAAGTGTGTGGAAAGTGGAAATGTGGCTTTAGGGGACGATGGAACGGAGACAGTGGCCATTGTGCCACTATTTAAAATTTAAATTCCCTGAATGCCACGTCCAGAAATTTATTTGCCAGAATGCCACGTGACATATTTCGCCACCAAGGGAAGCAAATTACGTAAGTTGATGCGGCATCCTCGTGTTGGGCGGGCTAACCAGGCAGGACACGTAGCGCTCAATACTTATTCCGCTTGGGGGAAAGCAAATTATGTTGATCATTGGGACACGTGTCACATTGCAGGAATTTGTGGTGTGGTATGGTGATATTAAACTTCGAACGGTCATAACTTTTGATAGGAATGTCCGATTCAGGCGCGATCTATGTTAAAACGCTCAAAATTGAGAGAGGGAGGCCTAGGCAAATTCCAAGGGGATTTGGTCAACTTTTTTTTTCTTCCAAAAAACGCTTCTAAGTGCCTCAAAATTAGGATTTAAGATTCAATCATCCAAAAATTTCCTTTTTTGTCTACTTTTTAATTAGTTAATTTAATGTTATTTTTTATTTTTTAATTACTTCCCTAAATTTGGAGCATTTTGACATATCATACGCCTCCATCGGACATTTCTATCAAACGTTATGACTGTTTGCAGTTTAATATCACCATCAATTCCTGCAGCGTGACACGTGTACTGCTTGTTATTGACCACGTGTCATGGATGCACCTAATTCGCTAGCCACCTCAGAGAAATACCACAGGCTGACATGTGTCCTGCCCCATTTCTGCCTGGGCACTGACATTGGGACCACATAATTTGCTGGTCCCTGTAGTGAATTACGTAGCCAACAGGAGGACGCCACCTAAGTAAGCCTATTTCGCCTGGAAGCCCAGCGAATTTCTTCACGTGGCAGTTGGGGAATTTGCACTGTGGGCGTGACATTTGGGGTATTTTTTTGCCAATAGTGACACTTTGGCCACTGTCTCCGATGGAACGTCGAGTAATAAAAGTAATGCTAATAGTGGGAAAACTAAAGTTACTATTAATGGTCAACGCCAAAATGAGGTAAGAGTTATGTTGGGAAATATTTCAAAAGGGAATCATAAAGGACATAGTTCAAATGTAGAACCCTACCAATTAATCGTGATTTAAAATTCAATCCTACAATTAAGGAGAGTCATAATGATTACAGTGATAATTATAAAGAGACAGAGCGAAGGAGAGATGAGCTTAATATAGTAGACTTACAAAAAGATATTGTGGGCTTGGGAGGTATGAGTATGGTACTAGAGGTTGGTCATTGTTCTTCTACTTCAAACAAAAATAAACATTTTTATTACATACCTACCTCCCAAGCTTGCTAAAGCCATCAAAATCATAAGTTGAAATTGTTGAAACTTGGATAACCTTTATATCGTTCTTGTTTTGAAATATCTGGTTTGGACCCATAAATTGGATCTAGTATTCTTGCTTAAGACTTTTGTTCATTCCAACAAGATTGAAGTAGGCAGATAAGGATAAGGTTGTATGTTTGCAATGGATAGGGAGGGCCATAGTGGTGGATTGGTGATGGATCAACAATGTTGAAGTGAACCCTAGTGGGCTAGTGTCCAATAATCTATTTTAGGCTACATTTATATTATGATTTTGGTCTATATATTTTATATATTCATGGTGCATGTAAATTATTATGTTCTTAATTAATTGTATAACATGATAATGTCCTTAGAATAGATGGTTGGTTCGATGGCAAATCAAGTGAGATCTCTAGACTTGATTGTAAGATTCATTAAGAATGAAACACTATTATAAAAGTATCTATAGTCAAGTATTATTGTTGTAATTGTTGACTAGTACAACAACAATGCATTGGGACTAGCTATTATGTGAGTAGACTGATAACTACATCTCATAGGCAATGGATGAGATATCAAATATGCACAAAGATATATACATTAGTAGAAATATTTATATTGGATAGATCCACTATGATATGATTTCATAATAGCTATATAAGTGTCATAAGTGTTTTCATGTCAATCATGAGATGATAGAAGTCATTAGACTTAAAGTCACTACGATTTCTACATGTAGAAGTTGTAGGTTGTAATGCTATCAAACACATACGTAACATGATGATCATAAAAGTAATATTAGACCTCCAATTAATCATGTTGAGGATGTGAATGATATAGATAAGATCTTTCCCCTACATAATATTAGTTATGTCTATAGACCTCTCGATAGAGTTAGATATGTAATATGCATGACCACATACAAATAGACTGGTATTAGATATTGAGCTCATTTATATTCAGATGACTACATGAGTATTGAGAAATAAATGGTTTACTTAACTATAAAGACATCTTATGCCTCTTGTTCAATATATATCAAGACATTTGGAAGAATGGATGCTACATAGGAGAAATAATTGTAGTGAGATTAAAATCAAATCATTAATTAATTATCTCATAGATTTAAAAATTATTTTACACATGTATAGTCCTTTTTTTTATCATAAAACAATGCTATAATAATATTTAAAATAAAAAAATGTTGATTGATATTTATAATATAAATATATGTGTGTATATATATATTAATTTGCTAATTTTTAAATAAATATAGATAGATTTAAAAAACAATAAAATAAAAAAATATAAGATAGTAGTCAATTAATACTATAATTTTAAGAGTGAAAAAATATTACTTTTGTAACATATAATAACAATCTAAAATCTTAAATTCTAATATTTGAAATAAAAAATAAGAAGTTACACATAATGATAAACTAAAAACTTGAAAATATTACAAAAATAAGAAACATTTATCCCCCGGGGTCACACGGGGTACAAGTCTAGTTTGTATTAAGAAACCCAAAATGATAGTTAAAAGAAAATGGTTAAAGCATTATATTTATACAAAAATAAAAACTTTCACGTTATTATTAAAAAACCTAAAATGATAGTTAAAAGAAAATGGTTAAAGCATTATATTTATACAAATATAAAAACTTTCACGTTATTTGAAATTAAGTCTCAACTTAAAAAATTTCACTAAAAATATTAGTAGAAAAATAAAATGAGGGGTTTAATTACTATGCAATAAAAAAGTATAATTTTTGCTAAGCTTTTTGTTGGCATAAGATGTTTTGTAATAATTAAAAATAGGGTAAATTACACTCGTTCTCCTAAACATTAATATTTATTACACTTATACCCCTATTTAAAATCACATTTTTTCTATCTATCATGAAGAGTCACCATTACTAATGGTGTTATTTTTTTACTGAAATATCCTAAGAACCCCTATCACTCTTGTGCAAGTTTGCTCTCAACCCAAGTTCACACCGGGGTTTTGCCTAAGAAAACACCGTTAACTCGCTCCTCACCTCCCTTGTCAACTTTGTCGCCTTCACCAACCACAACAACTTCATTGTCTCAACCTCCTCGGACATCATCTATGACCTCTTCTAGTGTCGCATCGACCTCACCAATGACTAGTGCTCTAGCTGTGTGTCACATGCGATCACCCAGTTCGACAATCTTTGTTTCACCTCCTATAACGGCGTGATGTAGCTAGATAGTTGTTTTGTCAAGTATGACAATGTCACTTTCATCATAGATTGAGGATGTCATGGCGACATAACTAGATCCTCACTTTTCTCTTCTTTTTCTCATTATCTTTGATAATGTTAGTTGGTCATGAAGTCACCATGTCATGGATGGTAAAAAATAAAGTATTGTGTATGATAAGAAAAGGAGTGGGATTGAATATAATAAAGATTAACATCAGGATATATGAGTGTAATTTACTTTTAAAAATAATAATGATAAAATTATTCTTACCTTCAGATAAGTTTCCAACATAAGGCGGTCGCCGGCCGGAGATCGGTTTGTTCATCACTAACATAACAACAAATTTACATTTTACACCTATTTATCAAATGGAGCAAGAGTGAATCTTAAAATACTATTTGTTCATATACAAGTATATAGAAGGTGAAAGTACTTGAATAATTATAATTTCATGAAAAATCATTCAATTAAGCATTTTAATTGAATTAATTTCTATTCATAACTATCTTTTTAAAAAAATTATATTATTTTTAATTAGTTAATAAATATCTGTTTAATTGAATTAATTTCTATTCATAACTATCTTTTTTAAAAAAATTATATTATTTTTAATTAGTTAATAAATATCTGTGAATACATGTGTACACATAAATCAAACTTAAACATATATTAAAGAATTTAATGGACATATTTTGACATAATAATTTTTTATGATATCATCTAGGATCTTAGATCAAATCCAAACAAATAAAAAATAAAAGGAAAAAATCACTAAGAAAAATAACAAATTGAACAAAATCTATATTTTTAATTTTTTTTGAATTTGATTTCTATGTCAATCACATGGTTCGTTTCAGTTTGGGATTGGTGTTTGCAAAACCAAACCAAGTCATAAATTTTATTTATTTTATAGTATTTATTAGTTACGTATAATAATCTATAATACGTATGATAACATATAATAATTATATTTACACATAAAACTTATTTGATATAATCAATTATAATACTTTGATTAAGAATACATTTCTTTTAAAAAACATATAAAGGTAAACTTTCAAATATAAAAAATCATAAAAACTTATGCAAACTAAATCGCAATATTTTGGTCTAATTTAAATTTAATATTATATTTAAATCAAATTGCATATAATATTTATATTTGGTTCAGTTTACTTTATAACTAAAAATCAAATGAAATTGCACTGTGAACACCTTACTATCATTTAATCGTTAATTATCATATATGTAATTGAATATTGTTGAATTTTAAAATATTTATTTAGAAATTATCGTTGATATGTTTTAAAAGTAATTATATTACGTAATTTAATAAACTTTTCATTCATATTAATATATAATTATATGATAATATAATAATATTTATTCACGTGCATAAAGCACGTATCTGTTACCATTTTTTTTTACAATAATATCATTCTTTTTTACCAAATTGAAAATCAGTGAGACAGAAAAATAAAAGTTTTTGCTTAAAATTGTTACAAGCTTACGATAACATCATTTTTTCAACCAGAACAGAAACGGGATGCCTTCAAAATGGTATATTTACCCAATTACCTGGGAAATAATTTCCTTTAAGATCGTCCAAGAACCAAGTGGATACTTAATATAAACTTTTCTTTTTCTTACGTATAACTGCAGTAATAAAATCAGCATTCATCAACAAGATATATATATATATATATATATATATATATATATATATATATATATATATATATACACACATATATACACACACACACTTTTAAAATTGATGAATTCAAAATTTGTAACTCGAAAATCCTAGTATCAGCTAAGCAGCAAATGTTTCAGATTATAGATAAATTAATCATGCTTTGTGTCTAATATGTTTCTTTTAGATGAACATATATATGACCAAGGTGACTAGCACACAGTGATAACTGACAAGCCTCAACTTCAAATACGAAGGATCAAGTTTGCTAAAAGCCATCAAAATCATAAGTTGAAACTTTCGAGATTTGGATAACCTGTGTATAATTCTTGTGTTGAAAGATCTAATTTGGGCCCATAAATTGGATCTAGTATTCTTGCTTGAGACTTTTGTTCATTCCAACATGCATGATTGAATAGGCAGATAAAGCTAAGGTTTGATTGTATGTTGGAATAGATAGGGAGGGGCATAATGGTGGATTGATGATGGATCAACAATGTTGATGTGAATCCTAGTGGGCTACTGTCCAATTCATTTTAGGCTACATTTATATCATGATTTTGGTTTATGTATTTTAATATATTCATGATGCATGTAAATTATTATGTTCTTAATTGTATAACATGATAGTGTCCTTAGAATAGATGCATGGTTGGTTTGATGACAAATCAAGGAGATCTAAACATGATTGTAAGATTCATTAAGAATGAAACACTATTATAAAAGTATCTATAATCAAGTATTATTGTTGTAATTGTTGACTAGTACAACAACAATGCATTGGGACTAGCTATTATGTGAGTAGACTGATGGCCACATATCATAGGCAATCAAAATGCCATATCGATCAAATAAGCACAAAGATATATATGTCAATAGAAATATTTATGGCTTTAATAATGGAAGGTGGTAATTTTTTTTGTTATTATTACCATTTGGGACGGATTTTAAATTTTTATCCAAAAGAAGGTATGTCATACTATATGTTACGACTTATAAGTTAGAAGTAATGTCACATATTACGACTAATATATTTTTAAATTTTTTTAAATTGAAGTTGTAAAAAAGCTTGCTACTTAGCATAATTATTTTTAAAATATACGACTTTAAAGTCGTAACCAAATTTTTTTTACTTTTTTAACAAAAGCCATAATATTCTTTAGGACTTCAATCAATTGTTTTTTTTTATTTTTTATATAAAAAAAAAAACCAACTGTGTGACTTCAAAGTCACAAAATTTTTTATGACTTCAAAGTCGTAAACTTTTTTACAACTTTGAAGTCGTCACTTTTTTTATACAACTTTGTATTTTTTCAATTTTTTAAATTATAAATAATTTTTAATTTAAGTATTTAATAAATAAATGTAGAAAATATATTGAATAAAATAATATATAAAAAATTAAGTATACCAAAAATTAAAAAAAATTAAATAAAACCATATAAAAAAATTAGTACAATAATAAAATGAGGGGTTTAATTACTATGCAATAAAAAATGTTTAATTTTTGCTAAAGTTTTTTTGCTGGCATAAGATGTTTTCATAATTTAAAATAGAGCAAATTACACTCGTTCCCTCTAAAGTTAACATTTATTACACTTATATCTT
Source organism: Glycine tomentella (assembly GCA_007407185.1). Lineage (NCBI taxonomy): Eukaryota > Viridiplantae > Streptophyta > Magnoliopsida > Fabales > Fabaceae > Glycine > Glycine tomentella. The sequence goes on from PYAF01005920.1 coordinate 84,616, forward strand.
TCCTTAAAATCACATTTCTTTTGTCTTTCCTAAACAATCATCGTTACTAATGTTGTTATTTATTTATTTATTTTTTGTGAAATACACTAAGAATCCTTTTCACTCTCGTCCAAGTATGCTTCATGCCCAAGTTCATGCTAGGATTTTGCCTACGAAAACACTGTCAACTCACCCCTCACCTCCATCGTCATGACTTCGTCGCCTTCGCCAACCATAACAACTTCATTGTCCCCGCCTCCTCGGACGCCAACTACGACCTCTTCCAGTGTTGCGTCGACCTCACCAACGACTATTGTTCTCCTTGCGTGTCGCATGCGGTCACCCAGCTTGACAACCTCTATTTCACCTCCTATGCGCAATGTAGCTTGACAAATTTTTTGTCAAGTACGACAATATCACCTTCATCGGGGATCGAGGACGTGATGGCAATGCCACTAAATCCTCACTTCTCTCTTCTTTTTCTTGTTATCTTTGATAATGTTAGTGGATCAGGGTGTCACATTGTAAAGGATGGTAAAAAGAAAAAGAAATATTGTGTATGATATAAAAAGGAGTAGGGTTGAGTATAATAAACACTAATATCAGGAAATGCAAGTATAATTTACTCTTAAAAATAATAATAACAAAATTAATCTTACGTTTATATAAGTTTCCAACATAAGATAGGTCGTAGGGCTGGGGATAAGTTTGTTCGTCACTAAGATGACAACAAATTTACATTTTACACTTATTTATCAAATGGGCAAGAGTGAATGTTAAAATACCACTTGTTCGTATACAAGTGTCTAGAATGTGAAAGTACTTAAATAATTATAATTTCATGAAAAATCATTCAATTCAGCATTTATTAATTGAATTTCTATTAATAACTATTTTTTTCAAATTTTATATTATTTTTAGTTAGTTAATAAATATTTATGAATACATGTGTACACATACATCAAACTTAAACATATATTAAAGAATTTAATTGAAATATTTTGACTTTGAATTTTTTTTATGATATCATCTAGGATCTTCACATCCAAACACATAAAAAAATACTAAAAAATGAACAAATTCTATATATTTTTTTAATTTTTTTGAATTAGATTTCTAGGTCAATCACATGGTTTGTTTCAGTTTGCTATTGGTGTTTGCAAAACCAAACAAAATAATAAATATTTATTTATTTTATAATATTTATTAGTTACGTATAATAATCTATAATACGTATGATAATATATAATAATTATATTTACACATAAAACTTATTTGATATAATCAATTATAATACTTTGATTAAGAATACAATTCTTTAAAACAATTGTTTAGCAGTCATAGCTATTAATATCAATATTGAAGTTTCGCAACCCCTTAATTTGTTTCATGCTAAATGCTAAATCAAATCAATATTTTTATATTTGATGCAATGGTTTTGGCATTTCTCGCAGAATAAAAACCTTTTTGAACTAATCATTATGTCAATGAAGTAAAAATGCAAGGGGTATTGATTATTCTCCAAATAGTAGCTTCTTTGCACATTTTATGTAATATCAAACTAAATAAAACTAATTATAGCAGTTTGAGTTTGTCATTGCCATAGAATAGATTCTCTGAAAGTTAGTTTTTATAATAGACACCCGCTTACTGGTAGCGTAAATATTTTTAGTTAAATTAAAATATTTTAAAAAAAATATAAAGATAAACTTTCAAATATAAAAAATTATAAAAACTTATTCCAACTAAATCACAGATAATTGATTTAGTTTGATTCAAATTTGATATATATTATATTGAAATCAAACAAAATTAAACTGCCTATAATATTTATATTTGATTCAGATTACTTTTTAACCAAAAATCAAATGAAATTGCAGTGTGAACACCTTACTATCATCTAATAGTTAATTATATATATGTAATTGAATGTTGTTGAATTTTAAAATATTTATTTAGAAATTATCTTTGATGTGTTTTAAAAGTAATTATACTACGGAAATTAATAAACTTTTCATTCATATTAATATATATGATAATATAAAAATATTTATACTATTAGTATATTTTAATTAAAGTCTTAAAACATACATATATACCCATGCATAAATGCTGGGTTAGTATTCACCTGCATAAAGCATGTATCTATTACAATTTTTTTTATAACTAAATTGAAAATCAATAAGACAGAAAAATAAAAGCTTTTGCTTAAAATTGCTATAAGCTTACGATAATATCATTTCTTCAACCAGAACAGAAACGGGATGCCTTCAAAATGGTATATTTACGCCATTACCTGGGAAATAATTTCCTTGAAGATCGTCCAAGAACCAAGTGGATACTTAATATAAAGTTTTCTTTTTCGTATTACTGCAGTAATAAAATTATAATTCATCAATATGATATATATATATATATATATGTGTGTGTGTGTGTGTTAACTTTTAAAATTGATGAATTTAAAATTTGTAACTCGTGAATCCCTATATCAGCTAAGCAGCAAAAGTTTCAGATTATAGATAAATTAATCATGCTTTGTGTCTAATATGTTTCTTTTAAATGAACATATATATGACCAAGATGACTAGCACACAGTGATAACTGACAAACCTCAACTTCAAATACGAAGGATCAAGTTTTCATGACTGCTTAATTAATTACTGCTTACCTGACCACGATGAAGGCAACAAAAGCAACCAGAAGTTCTGAAGAAATCTTTAACGAAAGCAGTGAAAAGGAAAAATTTTATACGATCCTTCCTCCTTCAATCACTGCAAAGCATTGAGATCACTTTGAAAATGAAGTAGAGAAAACCAATTATATATTGGCACAGTGAAATCTGTATAAGAAACCCTGTGATAAATCATCACTTGCTTTGAAAATATATACACACCAAATACTGGCATTTATCTATTGCCTCCCTTCATTTTCTAAGCTACGGTCTACCATGTGACACCCACCAAATACCTTGAATTGAAGTCTACTTTTTCTAATAATTGTTGACTTGTTGTCGTTGTTGCTCATTTGCTTGTTCCGCCATTGGAAAGTTAAAAAATTAAACGCGCGTGGTGCAGCATAGAAAAGGATTTTTGATGTATAATAAAACATGCTGCCCATACTTAAACTAATCAATTCAACTTTTGTAATAAAAAGTTAAAAAATTTAAAGTGATGCAGCTGAGATAAGGATTTTCGGCCTAAAGTATAACATTCATGTTACCCTTAATTAAGCGTTAGTTTGATCTATATATCGTGTTGTTGTTTTTGGCTTAATTAAATTTTTTTATGTCTGAAGAATAAGTGATATTTATATTACTATTTATCATTCATTTTTTTTAACTAAGTACCTAAAATTATTTTATGTTTTAATGTAATATTTATCTTTAATTTCCTTTTGTTGATGATAATGAAATAGTTTAATGATAAAATTTAATGACGTGATACTGTCATATCATCACTAAATGAAAGTGAACTAACGACAAATGTCATGTTAAAATATAATTTTTTTAGGTATTTAATTGAAAAAATAAATATTAGATAATAATATGAAAATAATTTAATTTTTTAGATACGAAAAACTTAATTAAACCTTTTTTTAGTTATTCTTTGCATGACTCTAGTTAGAACTACTTTTGAAGTAGTTTTAAAAAATTGTTATATGAGATGGCCGTCCACCAACGAATAAAGTAATTAATCAACCATATATGTCTAATTTATTCTACGATGGCCGGTTGTTAAGAAAAGGATTTTTGAAGTATAATAAAACATGTTGCACTTACTTTTACTAATTAATTCAACGTTTGTAATAATTGCTGTCGTTGTTATACATTTTCTTATGTCATTGAAAATCAAAAGTTAAAAGTGATATAGCCGAGATAAGGATTTTTGGCGTATAATAAAACATGTTGGCCTTAATTAAATGTTAGATCTATATCGAACCCGTATTGGTTTTTCCAATAATTCTTTATGTGACTAGGTCGAACTACTTCTGAAGTCGTTTTAGAATATCGTTACCTGTGGCGTACCCTCACAGTCGTGTTCTTCCATTCTCATCATTGTCGTTTTCTTTTCCTTCTATCAGACTATCAAGCCACTGAGAAAAAATGCAATTTCTGGCGACCCTTCCTTTCGGCTACTCTCTTTTCCCTTTTTCTTTTTTTTTTTTTTTCCCTTTCCGTTCTTCCCTATCCCACCACAAGAGAACAATACAAAAAATCAGATCTTTTCGATTAAACTCAAATCTTCATATTCAAATCAATAATAACATGCATTTTCTTTATGAGACTAACGTATAATATTCAGATCTAAGAAATCAATACAAAAAAATCATCAAAAATACACAAAAGAAGCCTTGAAGACAAATCGAAATCAAAAACTAAAAACTAAAGAAAAAAGCTTCAGATCTGCCACCAAAGTCGCACCAGAAAAACTCCAAAGTCATGGTCAGTTTCGACAGCAGATCTGGCTCTGCCCACCACAGATCCAGTGACATGGACGATAATGGTCCCCCAGTTATTTTAGTTATGTTTTTTTAGTTATGTTTCTTGTGGGATAATATCTATTATATTATATATGACTAATTATAATTAATATTATTTATCTTATGTAATCCAGAGGTTCCTAATATATAATTTTAAATAATTAAAGTTACTGTGGCTAAACTTTAATTAATTAAATTATAAAGATCACAAAATATTCTTTAATTTCCAAAATTAATTTTATTGTAATTAACCATAAACAATAAAATTAAATAATCAATCATTTAGATTAATCAACTTAATATTACATATATATGAAAACATAAATTAATACATGTAATGACAGAATAACAATAAGTCATGTGAACAAATATCACAAAATTGTCATTAATTCAATTGGCAAAATACTTTATAGCCATTTATTTGCTTACAAATTCAATCTCATCTAATGCATTTCATGTTATTTTGAATTCTTAAATTGCCAAGTTATGATAGTATAAGTAACAGCATTAGCATAAGGCTACTAGTACTCGTTACACAAATCAAAATAAAAATGGGAATAGTAACAATAAATTATAATATTATGCCTAATTCCTTATATGATCTTTAAACAACTTAATATATAATTTTAATTAAATTATAGATATTGTGACTAATCTATAATTAATTAAAATTATAAAGATCACTTAGACATAAAATTTAATTATATGAGAATA
>PYAF01005920.1:99126-120014 GCA_007407185.1 Glycine tomentella
CTGAGCCGCCATCCCTCAATTCCAAAGCCTCATAAACACCTTTATAGAAAGTAAAACGAGTCCACTTTCAGAACTACCAACCCATGCCATAACCAGATGAAACGAAACTTTGCAGCCAATAAACATCAATATAACACGCAAAACCTACGCATTCCACATTTCCACTTATAGACAATCAACTACCACACTTCAAACACAAACAATCTCTGTTTTGCAGCATAATGACGCTTCAAGCAGCATAACACTGACAACTCACTAAACACATTTCTTTTTCTCTCTCAAACAAACAGCAATCATTTACCTATTGAAGCACCGCTAGGCACAGCGGCCCTGTGGAAGCTTCCAACCAACAACGTCCATCCATGGAGCAGGTTGTCAAAAGACTAGAAGAGGCTCTATTCATTTCAAAAGGGAGGAATGCTTCAATAAAAGAAACTGACGAACCTACCTATTTCTGTGAGCCCTAGAACTTACCCATTTTGCTTCGCGAACTGGAACCCTAGCTTCTGCGTCTAACCGGAAACAACACTCATCAGTGAACAACATCTCTTCAATGGAAACAATGTAAAGAACACTGCTTGAGTTGTCGTTCTTCTTCCAAGATTGAAACCGGTGCTTCGATTCGCGAGGGAGACCTTCAATGGAGAGGTTAGGGATTTTTGTGACAAAGGGTCGGGGCGCGCAAAGGGGATAATCTGTTTTTAAAATTTTAAAAAGAATCAAAGTCGGTTCATATCAAAACCGACTTTGAATAATAGAATAGTAAGACGGTTATTATATAATCGACTTTGTATAATTATAAACAACGACGGGCACATTGAGAACCGACATCATTTTTGTAGTACTCTTCAAAAATTTACAAAATTGCCACCGGTCAGCATTCAAAGTCGGTTTTTTCACAACCGGCGTGGATTGCATGTCGTGGAAAAGGCCTTTTGTAGTAGTGAATAGTCTTTAGTTTTATGTTTCAGTTATGGCTTCCAACCAAGAAGCAACAACAGTTCCTTTGGAATATTGGGTGGACAATGAGAAAAAATGTATAGTTTTGGCCGAAGCAAGTGGAGACTTCATAGATGTTCTCTTTTGTTTACTCACTCTTCCATTGGGAACTATCGTCCGACTTGGGAACAAATTTGACTCACCAGTAGAGATGGGTAGCATCAACAAACTGTACGAAAGTGTGCAAAGTTTAGACCCTCACTACAAGAAAAATCAACTATGCATATGGTCTCTTTTTACCTACCGACATAAATTAGTGTAGGTAAAACTAAAAAATACTACTACCTACAACTAATTAAAGTAGGTAAAACTTAACAATTTGTACCTACCATTATTTGGTGTAGGTAAATTCATTAAAACTAAAAATAACTTCTACCTACAATTATTTTATGTAGGTATATAACTCCAAAAAACTTGTACCTATGATCGATTAGTGTAGGTAAAACTTAAAATTATTATTACCTACAAAAACCTAGTGTAGGAAAAATTCTAAAACACATATACCTACCACTATATCATGTAGATGAAACTTCTTAAACTTGTACCTACATTTGGTTAGTGTAGGTATAACTTCAAAATCTTATACCTACAATTATTTGATGTAGGTAAAACTAAAATAATTATACAACACCAAATATTATCCACCAGTTGCTATGAGTAAATTCTCCTAATTTATTTGCGTTAATTGGTAATAATGGAAGTTTGTAGTGTCGCAATTGCAGAACAGGTTTTGGTATCATACGTTATACAAATGCAAGATGAATCATTCATATATTTTTTTTCTAACACAAGTTCAAGAATAATTTCTACATCAAGCAAATCACCCTTTTTGCCATTTTTTTCATTACAATGTCCATCTATGTACTTAGATTTTGAAGTACTACGCTCTCTTTTTCTACAATTCCATAATCAAGATTTTCCAATTGAGAGACTTTCCTCCTTGTCATTGCAGCTTTTCCAGGCCCATGTGTGTTACTCCTGAGTCTTGGCCCAATTGGTTAACTACTTAATTACAACACTATTTTTACACTGATCAATCAAGGAGGGGTTGCTTAATTTAAGAATATATTAGAACTCAAATAACTCTGCACAATCTAAGAATACATTAGAACTCAAATATAGCGTAGCATAATTGATAAAAATAAAAAAGTCGCTTAAACATGACGGAGGCTAGGGTACGCAAGCATAACCCATGCGTACCGTGCGAGAGGAACCGGTAACCGTTAGATTGATTTTAATTTTCATCAAACGGTTATTATTTTTTAATTTTTTTTTTCTTTTTTCTTTGCCTCATTTTCCCTTTCTATCCTTTTTCTTTTTTCTCTTTCTTCTCTCTCCGCATTCTCGTCTCCGCGTTCCAGCCCCATTCCCGTCGTTGTCGTTGCCCTCTGCCACCATCGACCACGACGGCATCAGCACGTTCGAAACCATAAACACTAGTATAACCATAGCCAGAAATGAAGGTCTATGGGGCAGATCTTCCTGGTGGTGGTGTCGGAGGTGGGTGTTCACCGGGGGTCAGATCTGGCTGTTGGTGGTAGGGAGGAAGAGAAAGAGAAGGAGAAAGAAACGCAATGATGACAACCCCGGCGAGAGCAAGACCAACAGTTTCTCCTGAGCTAGGTGATGTGGACGGAGGGTCATTTTCCGGGGGAGCACGGCTTGGTTTCGGTTGGGTAGACGGCGATGATCGCGGTGGTGAAGGGTGGTTTGGCCCTGAACCAGTTGGTGCCGGCGGCGGGGTAACATAGGAACCAGGTGAAAGTGGAGTTTGAATTGCAGTTGGAGGCGAAAGAGAATGTGGAGGAGGGGCTTGAGATTGTGGTGCTGGAGGAGAATTTTGTGGAGGTGACGGTGACGACTGCGGCGGCGACGGTGGTGGCTCTGACAGAGAGGGTGGAGGAGCTGAATCTTTTGAAGGCGGGGGAGTTGATGAAGGTGGCGGAGACGGTAGAGTTGGCGCTGGATGGGAGGTGCTGCGTTCCTCCCGCAGCCGCACCCAGTAGCTGATGGCGATGGGAGGTGCCTGCAATGAGAGGTGCTGAGGAAGATGAGGGTGTTTTGGTAAATCGCAACAAAAAAAAGAAAAATAAAAAATAAAATAAAAAAGAAGCCCCCAATCGAACGGCGCAAGTTACTCATTCGTAAGTTACGCACAGGTTTTGGTTTCGTACCCTAGCCTCCATCCTTAAACATTTACGAGGCATCAACTTGGATTGGGACCCTTTACCATTCCCACTAAACAAAACCAACTACCTGCCCATTTCTAATTGCTCTACCCTAATATCACACCGAGTTCTGGCATGTGATTTAAAAAATAGAAAATAACAGGAAAGAATTAAAAATCAAAAACACTTTCTACAACCCCTCACAATTAAAAATGAAAAGCCCTCTTTGTAGACGTAGACAAAAACAAAAATCCACTCTCATCTTCTCAGGTTACACTCTCAACTTCAACATATTCAATTTTCGACACCGCGTCTGGTTAGGGTACGAGTGTTGCTTTATATATAGGTTACAATCTCTGCACTATTTAGGGCACTCTCACTTTCAGTTTAACATTTATTGTTTATGATATAGTTCACGCAAGCTTTTTTAGGTTAGTGTGTTTCTGTCTCAGGCATTGATTTAGATCCACTAAGTCTTTGCTCACATTTATCTTTGTTGGTGAATCTAAAGAAGTAAAATAAATGAGACGGATCAAATCTAACATTTTATGGTTCTGAATTCGTGTGACAGATACGGTATCAAGTTGAACGGTGTGATTCTCGCCGAGGATAAGCACAAACCTATGTAAGATTTTTCTCTTCTCTATTAGTTGTATCTGCGTAACTTCATGCAAGAGTTTTGATAGCGTGGTATTATTTAGCTCTCTTTTTCTGTGAATTAATTTTCAGTCAAAGGACCAATTCCCTGAATGTAAGAGTTTTGATAGTGTGGTTTTATATGGAAATTATGATACTTAATTTTCAGTCAAAGACTTGGTTCTATTTTGTTATGTGTTGTACTATGTTCTACATCAAAGATTGGAGTAGTTCTAGCAGCTTGTTTTTTCTTTTTTAGGCAAATGAATCAGTTAGCTACACTTTACATTCTCCAAGGTTATTGCTTAAGCCATCTAGAGAACTCATCCAGAGAAGGGCTCACTCTTTCTCTGTTCTCTCTCCTTCTTTGTGACCACCTTTTTAATATTGGTACTAATATTTTGATATAATTTTCATGTTTTGAACTGTTAATGGTTATTATGAATTGATCAGGTTGTTTATGTATCAATATTAATGAGTCAATGACAGAATGTTGCAGCCACAGAATGAGTGTCTGGATTTGTAATTGATTCCATGTTAATTTTTATCTGATTTTTCAAAATTTAAACTATTAAAATTATGAATCCTGGTTGAAATTTTGATCAGTTATATGATCTAATTTTTTTAACTGATATGACATTTTACTGATAAACATGTAATTTTACTGCCAACATATATGCCATTTTTTGAATCATATTATAAATTCTGGCAGATTGTATTAATATTATTGGACAAAGAATGTTTGGAAGAGAAAGTAACAGTAAACTGGTGTAGACGTGTGGTATTAAAAATGAGTGCCACATTTTTATTCTTCAAATTGATCAAGTGGCGAGACATTATTTTGTCTTCATATACATTAGTGTAGTTAACTGTTATTAGCTTCTATTCATGTTGTTCAAATGTTGAATCACGTAACATGCTATTGCTATGGCATTTGAACATTTGTGTAGTAACATGCTATTGCTATCTTCATAAAGGTTTATACATTAGTGTAGTTAACTGTTATTAGCTTCTATTCATGCTGTTCAGACATAATTTGGTTTTGGGAAAACCGTTGCATATGGGCATTTTCTTCTTTTGATACCTATGGTCATTGATATGCATTGATATGCACTGATATTTTGTGAAAAAACTTGCTCCTTACCATGTGATCCAACGTGATACTGATACTCTGGAAAACAACTGTAAATTTGGTGTATTTGTCTAAAGTCTAAACTATTCCATCCTCATGGGAATAAATCTATAATTTTTTTAAGGTTCAGTATGTTAATTAAATTTTCTTTTATTAAGGTTGATTAAAGTTTTTAATCCGTGCATGTGTGATGTGTGAATATGAACTTGTGATGGTTGGTTTTTTATTCTGGGTATTAATGTAGATGTAAAATGTGTCTGGTTGGTGAAAACTGAGATACAGACAAATTTGGATATAGATGCAGATTTTTAAATTAAAGAAAACTTGTGATGGTTGGTTTTATATTCTGGCTATGGAGACGTGATTTAAGCCTAGAGCCTTGTGCATGGCCACTACCGAAACACATACTTAGATAATTATTTTTTTCTGGAAAAATAAAAGAATTCGTTATTTTCTTTTAGTTGATCTCCTTTTGCCTTTTTATACTTGTGAGGCTGATTTTCGTTTGAAGTATCGAAGTTTCCTCTTCTACAAATATTTTTTTCCTATGCTTGAACCCCTGTATTGTATGATGAACTTATACTAGTCCAGCTTGGAATTTGTTTCTTTTATTTTAATTTTTTGAGTTGCTTGTCGTTAGCTTGCCTTTTTCCCGGTATTAACTGAGGAAGCTTGGGATCTTGTGATCAAAATAAAATTTAAACCAGCCATGAATTATTGGTGAATTTAATTTGGACTTGTTTTTGACATCTCTCTTGTATTATATATGTATTAATATTGTATACGGGATATGTATTTATTGTTCAACCCAGCTAAAACTAATATTTTAATTAGTTTAAGTAATAATTTAGTCCAACTTGTCTCAAAACTAACCCGTGTACATTTCACATGGACCTTTCATGTTAAAGTAATCATTAGTGCATTTCACATGGTCTTGTTAGTTACAGTTAACTCTGACTTTGTTAGATACAGGTTGTCCAAGGAAAGTTATATATATATATATATATATATATATATATATATATATATATATATATACCTTTTTCAGTTATTTTTATTAAATGGATATTTTAGTCATACTAAGCACTAATTTATTATGTCTATTTCATTATACTTTTTTAGTTATTTTTATTAAATGGATAAGAGTTGGATAGATTACAATTCTCTCAATAAAGAGAAGTATATTAGATGGGCTTTAAATTTTCTTGACTTTGCATTTGCAAAATTGTCCAAGGATGGAAAAATTTTATGCCCTTGTACCAAATGTGTCAATTGCAAGTGGCGCTCTCGGATTGGTGTTTATGAGCACATCATTAGTAATGAGTTTTTAAAAGGATATGTTACTTGGATCTTTCATGGTGAACAAGTTCGTACATCTAGTTCTTTGGGTACATATCAAGTAGAAGGGGAGTTTGATCATGATATGGATACATTGGTTCATGATGCATTCACAATGCATGCAACTAATGAGAGTGATGATACAAATATAAATACAGAGGCTGGAGATTCTGAAGCATTTATGAATGGGCCTAATGTTCAACAATCTGAAAACGACAATAATTCAGATAAGTTCTATCAGTTGTTAAGAGAGGCAGAGCAAAGTTTTTATCCGGGTTGTAAGAAGTTTACAAAATTATCATTCCTTGTACATTTGTATCACTTAAAGTGTCTAAATGGGTGGACTGACAAAAGTTTTTCGATGTTGTTAGAGTTGTTGAGTGATGCATTACGAGAAGTAAATACTGTGCCCAAATCATTTTATGATACAAAGAAGATTATTTCAGGGTTAGGTCTATCATATGAAAAAAAATTCATGTTTGTCCTAATGAATGCATATTGTATAGGAAGGATTTGGCTGATGCTGAAATTTGCCCCAAATGCAATTTGTCAATATGGAAATGCAACTCTGATGATGTTGAATGTAGAAAAAAGATACCAGCAAAGGTTCTTCGTTGGTTCCCTCTTATACCTAGATTGCAAAGACTTTTTTTTATCATAAAAAATAGCTTGTTCTATGACATGGCATGAGGATGGTCGAACTGATGTTTTCTGGAACGACATCTGCAAGCAAATGTTGCTTTCGCCCCGCAACCTGTTAAAAGCCTCATGCCAAAGACTAAGACTTTGTTTGGGAGAGTTATTTTAGAGGGGAAGGGAAAGGTTTGGATAGTAACATCTCCTTGTTTGAAAGTTTTCATTTTTGAGGAAAAGAATTTGAGAATTTTTAAAACGACCAAAGAACCTAAATGGTATTTCTTTCCTAATTATTTACCAATAGGGTGTTGTTTGAAAATTATTTACACAAATGGGGCAGTTGAACACGCCTGCATGGGGCGTGTTGTAACATGCCCAAATGGGGCGTATTTAAGGAGGAAGCGACACGTGGCAGGCAGCACAGGAGGCGCGGTGTGAATGTAAACCTCGGAAGGCCATAACTGTAAAATAAAGGAACACTTCACACTTAACCAAGAGGGGGTGAATTGGTTAGTCTTGGTAAATCAAAATTTTCTTGAACAAAATCAGAGTATTCCCTTTTGGATCTTTATCACTTTTGAAAACAAGAATCTTTATTCAATCAAATGTTTAGTCCAAGAAATCCACCAGCTCAAAGTTAAGTTGATAATCAAAGTAAAATAATCAAGATTAACAATAAACAATCAAGAAAGAATCTATAAATAAGACACACAAGATTTATACTTGTTCACTTCAAACACTATGAAGCTACATCCAGTTTTCTTCCACTCAACTCTAGAGTGGAGTTCCACTATTGCAAATTCTGTTTTTACAAGTAATTACAAATTTTCTCTTTATCAACCCTAGATAAAGTTCAAAAATTTAAAACACTATTAGATTCTTAGAGAACACCCATTGAGAACACTACTCAGTTTTAACCCCTAGAGAAACTCTATTTCTAGATTACAAGCAAGAAACCCATTTGCAATAAACAAAAATACAAGTCAAAATCAGAAAACAATTACAATCACAGAAAGATAAAGAAAGAATTCACCTGATGATCCAGTTAATAGTATGCATATGAATGAGTAATCAGGTTGAAAAACAAAATCAAACTTTAGAACATCTCCTTCCTTAACTTTTCAAAGAATCTTCTTGCTTCATGAATTACTTAAAAACCCATAAGCATTTGTATGTAAGCAAGAACTCTATCAACCCAGAAAAACTGTTAAAGAATGTTTAGAAAGCCTTAAAGTGCTCAGAATACAAATTGATCAAGTTACAAAAACAGCTGACTAAGGGTTCTATTTATAACAGAAGTTTGTAACTGTCAATAATCGATTATTTCACTTATGTAATCAATTAAATTAACCATGTAATCGATTAAAGTGTTCCAAAGAACTCTGGATTATGGGCAACGAACAAAATAATCGATTATTTCGATACGTAATCGATTAAGACAGGAACTTTCAAAAACTTGAAATACACAGAGTAATCGATTACAATTTCTGGTAATCGATTAAACCAGGAGGCTTCAAAAAATCATTTGAACTATGTAATCGATTACTTCATTTGGTAATCGATTAATGTAGCAAAACACATTGAAAATAAGCATATGATATAATCGTTTATAGTTCTTGGTAATCGATTAAGGCAGGAAGGTGATATTTTCTGTTTTAGCCTAAGTAATCGATTACAGCCTTGTGGTAATCGATTACAATGTTCATCAAGGTAGTTTATATAAGAACCATTATAAAATAATCGATTAATCCGATAAGTAATTGATTACAATGTTCTTGAAAAGTTTTCCAGAAAGCATAAGAACAAAATAATCGATTATTATCTCAGTTTATTGAAAATAAGCATATGATATAATCGTTTATAGTTCTTGGTAATCGATTAAGGCAGGAAGGTGATATTTTCTATTTTAGCCTAAGTAATCGATTACAGCCTTGTGGTAATCGATTAAAATGTTCATCAAGGTAGTTTATATAAGAACCATTATAAAATAATCAATTAATCCGATAAGTAATTGATTACAATGTTCTTGAAAAGTTTTCCAGAAAGCATAAGAACAAAATAATCGATTATTATCTCAGTTTATTGAAAATAAGCATATGATATAATCGTTTATAGTTCTTGGTAATCGATTAAGGCAGGAAGGTGATATTTTCTGTTTTAGCCTAAGTAATCGATTACAGCCTTCTGGTAATCGATTAAAATGTTCATCAAGGTAGTTTATATAAGAACCATTATAAAATAATCGATTAATCCGATAAGTAATTGATTACAATGTTCTTGAAAAGTTTTCCAGAAAGCATAAGAACAAAATAATCGATTATTATCTCAGTTTAATCGATTAAATAAGTAGAAAACTGATTTTTCCAAAAAGCTTTTAACCTGATTCAAAATCTTAAACACTTTTATCAAAGCCTAGTGAATTTTGTTACTTAAGTTAATTAAAATGATATGAATGCAATGCACTTGGATCACCAGAAATGTTTTCTTCCTTTTACATCAATCACAAATTGTTCTTCAAAGCTTCAAGGCATGTTGGAAGCACAAAACTGATCTTGATCATTTGTTCATTCTTCAAGTGACTCCTTTGAAATCAACAATAACTTTTGACTGGAATGTCCGGTTGCGGCGAAACCGGTGGCCACGCGCTCGAAATTGAGAGGAGAAGCCGCTGACAAGTTTTCGAAGGGGACTTCGTCAAAAAAATTTCCCAAAAGAGGTCTCTACGTGCCTCAAAATCGTGATTTAATTGTCGAACACCCAAAAAATTTCTTGTTTTCTAATTTTTTATTTATTCAATTAGTGAATTGCAATCTATTTTTTTTATTTATCTAATTACTTCTCTTAATTTCGAGCGTTTTGACATAAAATACGTCTCAATCGGACATTGCTATGAAAAATTATGACTGTTCAAAGTTATATGCATCATCAATTTTACAATATAGTGTTGTTCAATTTTTGAAATTAGTTTTGCGACCACAATGTTTTCATTTTTTAATTTGTTAAACCGAAATCGTTTAAAATCTACACTATAATTTTGGTAAATTACCAAAAAAAATTCATATTTCAACTATCAAGAAATGAAAGAAGCAGTTTAAACTTTAAAGCTTAATTTACTACTTGTGCTTGTTATTTGGTAATTACTGAGCAAGTTATAATTTCTTTACCATTATAGGTCTTAGTTACAGTCAGTGAGCGGACCCACATTGATTTTTATGTCCACAAGTGCGGATATCAAAATTTTGATGCATGCATGATGGTTTGTGGATTTGAGAAGAATGGTTCATGTGAGTGGTGGTAGTGGGATTGAACTGCGGTGGAGAGGGTGGTGGTGATTTTGTGGGTAATGTTTTTTTGGTATATTTATTGACCAAAATTATAGTATAGATTTTTAAATGATTTCGATTTAACAAATTAAAAAATGAAAACGTTGTGGTCGCAAAACTAATTTCAAAAATTAAACAAAATTATACTGTAAAATTGACGATGCATATAATAACTTTGAATAGTCATAATTTTTCATAGCAATGTCCGATGGAATCGTATTTTATGTAAAAACGCTCGAAATTAAGAAAAGTAATTAGATAAATAAAGAATAACTTGCAATTCACTAATTGAATAGATAAAAAATTAGAAAACAAAATTTTTTTTTAGGCTTCGAAGATTAAATCGCAATTTTGAGACATTTAGAGGTCTCTTTTGAAAAAAAATTTTGACCAAGTCCTTTTTGGAAACTCGTCGACGGCTTCTCCTTTCAATTTCGAGCGTGTGACCACCGATTTCATCTCAATCGGACATCTAAATCAAAAGTTATGACCTTCCAAAGTTTACATTCACACTGCGTCTATTCTGCATGTCTGTTACTTGTCGCATGATGGTGAAATATGCCCCATTTGGGTGTGTTTAAGCACGCTCCATGCAGGCGTGTTTGAGTGCCCCATTTGTGTAATTAAGTTTCAAACAACACCCTATTGGTAAATAATTAGGAGACAAATATCATTTAGATTATTTTGTCTTTTAAAAACTCCTCTGAATTTCTCCAAACCTTTAAAATTGTTGTTCTCCTAATTTGGAGATTTTTAGAAGGAAAAGTAATAAAGTTACTATCATATCTTAGTTACAAATTCAAAATTAAGTTTTACTTGTAAAATATAAAGTGTACTAATTTTTGAAGTAAGGACAAAATTGTAAAAATATCTTATTAACTCTCCATTTTCCTCTCTTAATATATTTTTAACTCCCAAACAAGGAGGAAGAAACTTCCCTTATTTTCCTCCCTTTCCTTCCCCTTCCTTTCTCTTGAATCTCTTTCCTTATCTTCTCCTCCTAACTTCCAAACAAAGCTTAAAAGTGAAGGTGGATGATACAGATCCCACAAAGTATTTCATGCGTCATAGCTGTTCAACGAAAATGGATTTGTTGCTGAGTACCTTTGATGGGGCAAGGTGCTACTGTGGGAAATTGATGAGAAAAAACATGGATATGCTGGAAGAAACTGCTGCAAACAATGGTGTTTTTGTTAAAGGGGATGCCAAGTTCTTGATCTTGGATGACTTGACAGTGCTTCGAAGCTCTCCAGGTAACTCCGTCCAAAAATTCCTCGAACATCAACCCAAAGACTTCGACAAGATGACTAGATGTTCTCCAAAGGTTGTCATGAAGAAGGTAATATTGTTCTTTAGGCTTACATAAATTTTTCCCTAATTAATTCTAAAAAATAAAAATAAAAAAGATAAAATAAATTGAGTATATAACCTAAGAATTCATTTGGATGGAATATTTTAAATTTTTAGAAAATTTAAAATTCAGGAAAATTAAAATGTATCCATTAAAATTATTGAATTTTTAAAATTCCTTGTTTAAAAAAATCAATTTAAATTTCTTTAATTTGAAATTTTTTATTTGGATAAAACAATTTAAATTTCTTGTTTGAACTAAATAATTTTAATTTATTTTAATTTATTTTTTTGGATCCAATTATATTTTAAAAATATAAATGATCATATAAATAAAAATTATTTTTATAATAATTGCTTTATAAATACTACATTTTATCATTATCAATGTCATTCAAAATATAAAAATAAGAATAATTTGAACATTAGTGAATCCAGAATAGAATATGAGACATCAAAATAGTTTGAAAAGTTTAATTAAAAAAATCCCTACATAAGTCCAAAGACATTCTCATGATCTATCCTTACAAATCAACAAAAAAATAATTGTATTAGTAATAATTGGTATAGAGTTTTTAAACCTAGACAAATAATTAACCATAAGAAAAAAAATATAGGGACTTATATTTAAGAAAAGAAATTATAAGACCAAAACTAGATGTAAATACTAACCGACAACAATACTATGTCATGTGCTGATAAAAAAAATAATACTATGACATGTGTTATACATATAACACATTCATAATAACAATCAAAGACCAAAGTGATAAATTGAGACAAAATGATGAAGAACTTTTATATATTATATTTTTTATATCATAGTACATAAATATGAATAGATATAGGAACTTATTCATCCTATAATAATCACACATTACAATATGAGTTCCTAATAAATAATGATAACCACACATTACAGAAAATTTTTGGTAAAGGAAAGAGCAAGAAAAATAAAGTCAAAGGAAGGATATTGATAAAGTCAGAAGATATTTCACACAAATAATATGGTATAAAATAAAAGGGGAGAGGAAAAGTTAGAAGTGAAGGATTTTGCTTCCCTTATTTTCACCGGCTAGACATTCTAAACCAAATAAGGGATATTGCCTCACAGCTACCTCTCTTTCAAATTGTTGTGTATGGAAATGATATGGTATGTATACTTATAATTTAATTTCTTGGATAATTAGAGTACTGTAGTGTCGGGTAGGCATGTTCTTTATCAGGAGCAACAAAATTGGAAGAAAAATACTATGATTGGTAAGTTATTGAACAACTACTTTTGACTCTGTTATTTGTGAGTTCTGATAAAATATGATAGTCCCATGAGATGGTCAATAATTCCACATCTCCCCTTGGCTTGGACATGGAAATCTGATTAGCTAACCATCTCATTTGGCCACAAGTATACCTTTTCTCCCATTTGTTAACTCTAGGGGAGCTGAAAATAATCCTCATATTTTTTGCTTGCAGAAGTTTAATCCCTAAACCTAAGACTGGGGTGGATATAGGCTAACACCACAACTTTTTGAGTTTTGGCTAGGGCAGAAATCTCTCTTGCCATTACTTTGTTGATTCTAATGTTCTTCTCCAGAGATATTTCTCCCAAAGGAATGGACTTACTAGCTAGCTTCTCATTTTCAAAGAGAAAAATTAAATTTGAGAAGCACACATAGGGGAGTTAACATAGGACTGTTCATAAAATAAAATAAAAAATGAAAACCTTGCTTTATGCAGAATGCTGGGATGGTTTAAAAGTGTAATTAATTTATTGCTTGCTGTTCTGTTAGATTCTTTGATCATGTATAGGTGTAGTTTTGCTAGCTGTTCGGTTAGATTAATAGATTAATGCAGACACAGGTAGTTTACCAGACCTGTCAGTTTCAGTTGTAACTATAATTCAATATAATTGGAGACTAAATAACCATGCAGAAGTTTACCATTTTGTTTAATTTCTTGTCAGAGAACAAAACATAGATATGCATGCTATAAACATAGTTTCATTCATCTAAATAACAAAGGTCAAGGTGGATGTCTAATTCAAGTAAAACAGACTTTCAATTCCAAAGCCAAAGAGATCAAGTTCAGCAAAAGAACCTAATGCATGCAAAGGATATGAGATAACACATTTATACGAGTACTCTTTCATAACAAAGCATAAATAAAACAACTTATTATTTATAGTTTGATAAGAAAAAATAACATAGCCATATCTATATAACTATATTCGTACTGCATTGGTCCAAAAGTTTTGGTACTGCATAACAATATAGCACGACTTTATCCGAATCTCTTTAAGTATCTGCAATTCTCATGTTTGATACTCTGTATCCTTATATTTGGGACTAAACTTTACCAATATCGGTCAAATTATATTTCAAAATAAAATGATATGCTGGAAAGTATTAATTAACACTGATAAAAGTACCCATGCCCTGCACATCTTTGATAACATTCTTTTTGATTCACAAAAACACATTAAAAAAGATGCTACCTTGACTGTAGAAAGAACAAGACAGACATGTTTTTCCTGCCACTCGATTAGTTCCTGCCTAACATTTGAAACTGCAGGAACATCAGACAATTCCGTATCATCTGCAAATGGATGGGAACCAAAACTTTCATAACCTCCTCAAACTTCGTAGGTAGCATTCATACTGAACTGAAAATGTTTGCTATAAATAAAAAAATAATTTAAAACATGTTTAAATAACAGAATGAAAAACTAGAAATAAAATGCTCCCATTTTCACTTTAGAATATGACACAACTTCGATTGCAAATTACATTCATTCAATCGTCTAATTTCCATTTCTCACTTAATGAAGTAAATCTCAACTTTATTTAATTATTTCTCATGGACAGTGGACACATATAATTGACTTAACCCTAATCCACCCACAAAATAAAATAAAAAAAAAGAAACCTTGAAGGGGAAAATCCTCAAAGGTAGTGCTGGTGATTCCTTTGACGAAGTCCCTCAACTCTTCGGTATTGCCAAAACGGTGGAGAATTCAACTTGAACTCTACAATCACATTAGATACAGTGATGAATTCAACATCAGATCCAACAAATAAAAATTGATAAAACAATAAATAACTTGAGAAAAAAAATGAATGGTTTGAGCATTGCAAAGAGTTGATGAAATAAAAAAGAGAGATAAAAAACATAGATGAATCAGTGAGAGTAACAAGCTGAGAGAAACTCACAAAGAGAAATTGATGAATCAGTGAGGGTGAAAGTGCGGCAATGCGAGAGGAATCGCTAGGGTTGGTGTGTGAGAACGTAAGAATCGCTAGACTGAGAGAGGACTCAAGAAATCGCGAGACTGAGAAAGGAATCGGAATCGTGAGTAAGAGAGAACGTAAGAGAGGAGAGTAATGACCTGGTTTCTTTTGAGTTTTAATCGTGAGAAAGAAATTGGGAAGTGAAACTTTTTAAACTTTATCTACTAATTGACCGTAGGTGTAAGTTTATACGATTTTACTTACGTAAAATAATTATAAATATAAATTTTTTTGAAATTTTACCTACACTAAATATTTGTAAGTATAAATCATTTTAAATTTTACCTATAACAGACAATAGTATGTAAAAACTTTAACTTTTACCTATATCAAATACTTGTAGGTATAGATATTTTTTGACTTTTACCTATAATAATTTATGTATGTAAGTAAAAGCCTCTGTAGGCATATGTCACTTTTTTTGTGGTGTCTTCTAGTTTTCCATATCTTAAGTAGGCATTTATGATCTGTGTATATATTACATTTTTTTTATCAAATGGATAATTTATTTACTTTGACACAATCAATTTGTGGCATTCTACTCTCCTATTGTACAGATGACATTGAGCTAGGAAGAAAAACACAAAGATCAAAGTATACTGGGAGCTCTTAATAAGAAGAAATTGACTGTAAAGTTTCAGGCTCTAAAAGGTTGGTGACTTTAATTTGTAAGAGAATTATTTACTCATGGTCAATAGTTAAGCAAAAGGATATGAACCTGAACTACCGGGATTGGGATGAAATAAGTGTGAAATAAGATATAAATTGTTGTTATTATGATTCTGAATTGTATATGCCTTGATATATCTTGTTTTATTTCATACAAATTTGAATTCATTGAATACCAGCTTATCCATAAATGTTGCCTTGTTTGCAATTTCCATGAAGGTCTGGTAATGGCTGACTATCTCTTTTCACTCTTCTTTTCTAATTTAATTATCAAAATTTCCTATCTCTCTTCACTTTTGTTTTCTAATTTAATTATCAAAATTTCCTATCTCTCTTCACTTTCTTTCATCAAGACCACATATTTTCATTACGCAGCAATCTCTATGAATAATGAAACGTGACTGACATTAAAAGTTAATTTTAAGTTATATGACATTATAAGACAGTTATATGGAAAACCGTCTTAGAAAATAGACTTATAAGATGATTTTTGCGAAAAAACCGTCTTAGAATTCTCTATTTTTTTTATTCAACAAAGACATTCTACAACGGTTATCTGAAAAACCGTCGTAGAATGTCTTACTTTTCAACGACGTGGTCTACAATGACAGTTCTCAAACCGATGTAGAATGGATCAAATAACCGACGTAAAAAGCGCTGTTTGTAGTAGTGACTGGTTCCGTCAACCTCTTCTAGGCTCATGGCACCATCCCCATGACGTTCCAAGGCGTCACCTACAACATCCCCATCATCAAACAGCGCCGAGCGACAACATGTGAGGAAAAATGTATAGAAGGTGAGGAAGATGAACTAGACCTACCTCGTCCAAAATGACGCCGCTTTGCACAAAATCATACTTGATAACTCGCTGCTCACTTGCCATTCTGCTTGGAATTGGGTGATTCTACGAAGAATCGCACAAGTCTACCCCTAAAACGAGTCTGCAACCAATTTAAAGCGTGAAGGGTAGCTGGAATCGTAAACTCGTGCGATTTTGCGATTTAAATCATGAGTTTGACAACTATGGTTGTGTGTGTTATGTGACTTATGTGTTCTCATAGTCAATAATAATAACAATAATTCAATAGAAGATATGAAAATGAAGGCTAAACTAGTAAGAATAAGTGTTAAGAGACTGAAACTAAATTAAACTAATATAATTTATAGTTTAATCTAAGTGTTATTTTATTGTCATACACATATCATATTTGACCTAATTTTTTTGGTTAAGAATTTAAAACAATATACCTTTTTGTGAAATCAATATTCAATTTTCATTTTATTATGATTATTATAAGTATATAATTATTTTTTTACAGAAAAATAAGTAATTATCTTATTTTATATCAAACAATTTTTTTAAAACATAAATTCTATTAATAATTTTCACACACACACACACACATATATATATATATATATATATATTAAAAAACTCCCCCAAATAATTTTTAGAGACAATATTTTCACGGATGCTCTTTGTAGTTTTAATAAGGGTAATTCATTCCTGAAAGATGAAAATTTAAATTTTAGTCCCTAAAAGTGTAAAAATTGTCACAAATTCATCATTCCATTAATTTTCATCTGTTACCGTTAATGAAAGAACCTATGTGATACAAAGAGATGAAAATGTCAAAAAAATGATTGTCAACATGGCTGTTGAACAGATTTTGGACGAAAATGTCAGTAAGTTATCATTGGACGAAAATATCAGTAAGTTACCATTAGACCAAAATGTCAATAATTTTCTATTTTACTAAAATATCAGTAAGTTATCATTGGACCAAAATGTCAGTACATTTTTATTGGATCAAAATGTCAGTAATTTTCCGTTGGATCAAAATGTGATTAATTTTTGTTAAACCAAAATGTCACTAGGTTTCTATTGGACTAATTTGTCATATCCCAAATTTCGTTTTATTTAAGGATAAAATATAATTTAAGAGTATCCGTGCGAATATTTGTTTTGTATAATAACCATAATATTGATTAATAATTATAATAATATATCATAATAGTATATAAATATTCATTTTGGATATTTTATTTTGTCACAAATAAATTATGGTTATTAATCAATATTTTGATTATTATTATTATATTTTTTTAACTTGTATTTATTTTCCTATTATTTTAAGTGATTATTATAATATTATTATTATGCTTACAACCATAAAAAAATAAATTTATCATCTCCCTATATATTTAGAGACAAAAATAATTATTTACCCTTTAATAAATAATCTAATGATATAGTACCGCGCGCAGTTATAATTCCTATGTTGGCTTAGCTAAAGCCGATTTAGATGTTAATTGTAGGAGATTAGTAAAGTGGAAAACTCCAACTACAGTCAAGAGTTATGTTGAAGACTTTTTTTTTTTTTGAGAAAGTTATATGTTGAAGACTTTGAAGCCTTGAATATAGGTAAAATTAATGGTAAACAAATAGAATTAACAATTAATATAACGAACAACACACGTTTATTTTATTTTATTTTGCTAGTACATAAAACAATACACTTAAGTCTTAATGTTTCAGTTCATCACTTCATTTTTGTTCTTCATGATCGTTTATGACTTATAATCACACACATTACATAATAAAAAGAATAGAACAGTATATTTCACCTCTAACTGGGTAAACCACACGCATAATTAAGTCTTTTTTTTTTCTCACACACAAGCAAACATAATAAAACTTGGCCACTCTGTTCATCTTCATCAACTCTCTTTGCCAATAATCTTCTCTAACATACTGGTAGCCTAGACAATTTATAAAAACTGTGTCAGTTAATAATAATAATAATAATGATGAAAATGAGAAAAATTCTGAATTTAGTTATAGACACAGTAATTAAACTCTTTTAAAAATTAAAATTAATCTTTTAACATAGCATACTCGTAAAAACTAAATTCAGTCATTTTTTAAACTTGTACATAAATAAAGATAAAAATAATTTAACATGGTCTCAAATTGAGAGTTATTTAGGCAAAGTCATTTTCCTCAGCAAAATTAAAAGTTATTTCCATCCAAATTACTGACACAGTGTATTATAACAATTATAATAATGTTGAATAAAAAAAATAAAGACATACCCTTGCCAGAAATGCCTATCGGTTTTGCATGGCAGAGTTGAGATCAGTTTCCAATGGGATAGCACCTTCCCACCTGTAGAATTCCACTTCTAACAGCTTGTCTGTTTTTACTGTACCTGCACAGAAAGTTTCTATCTGGTTGCAAAATAATACAGACAATTCTTTCAAGGATGGGAAACTTAAATTCCCTTTGTAGAAGCTTCTGAGCTTTGGTAATTCTTTAAGTTTCAAACAATTGAGCTGCTGAAATATTATTTCATTCTCATGTGATTCATCCCCTTCCTTAGAGACTATCTCTTCAATTGAATCACACCTTTTTATCTTCATTGTTTTGAGTTGACCCAAACTTTTGGCTGTTGAGGATGTGAACAAATATAACAGACTGTTGCAACTTTTTACTTCCAAAAATGTCAAATTGGAGAAAGACACTGTGCATGGTACCAGATTTATTGAACTGAAACAGCTGATTACTTCCATTGTTTCTAGATTTCTTAGAAAGGGCACAATCCGAGAGTTCTCTGACCCAATGGAAACAAGCTCTGGAAGGGAGTCCGAGCATAACACTTTCAGCTGTGATAGGAGTCCAGCCTCATCCACGTTAAGACTATCAAAGCAGAAAATCTCCTTGAAGGAACCATCACACACCTCAAGCTTCTCTATATTGGGCACTTGTTGTAGAAATACATTGGACTCAATATGAAAGAACAGAGCAAAAACTTTTAACTTGTGTAAGTGGTTTCCCTGGAATTCTCCACGCAAAATCATCTTCAGTTCATGTTCACCGAGTGTCAGGTGCTCTAGATTTGTAAATGGCTTCAACATGTCATACTTTAACTTTGGCAAATCACATAGTGCCAATGACTTCACTTGGGGGAACGTATGCTCAAGATTTGTTTCTTTTGGATATGCATTCCAAACATTCTCCAGATTTGGCAGCCGCTCTAAAATCAATTTCTTCAGGGCAAAAGGGAGTAGTCCCACATTTGTCACATCAAATATGATTTTCACAAAATCACAGTTTCGAACTTCCAATGTTTCCAATTGAGGTAATAAAGGAATTAAATAGAAGGGTAACACCGCATCTGATAAAAAATGGCACCCGTCCACAATCAAGGTGTCTAAGTTAATGAAGCGCAAGTATGGGATCTGCACAAGCCATATCTCTTGTAGTGGGCTATCTTTGAGCTCAAGATATGATAGACTACGTGCAGACTCCAATAACTGCACACGTAAAAGAATAAATAAAAAGTTATTTTTTACATCAATTATATATGCTATTGATGTAAAAGAAATAATTCATGATATGTTAATAATTTTCATATTACAAAATATGATATGATTATTAGATAACTTTTTGTTTTTTGAATATATAGTTATGAATTTAATTTCTGACTTATGTGTCTGAATAATCATCTATTTCAACTTTTTAAATGAATCTCAATATTTTAGAAGATTAATCACTTAGCTTTACATACCTTTGTTGTACTCATAAAAAAAATTCTAGGTATTTGTATCAGAAAGAATAGATTATTTTTCAAAATTCAAAATTAATTTTCCACAAAACACGCTTGATCAAAGCTAGATAGTGGAGTATTTTTTTACCTTATTTAGAAAAATTAAAAATTAATTTAACATATTTATTGGTCTCAATTTGGAAGTTATTTATTAGGAAAACGCATAAATTCAATGACCCTTCCATATAAAAAAAATTCATATATGCAATGATTACTAAAAAATACAACACACTTAATCTCGGTCAAAAGATAGGATCCAAATCCTATCAAACATACTTTTCTCTCCATCCCTCTCCAAGAGAATATATACCATTAGATTGATCTTTCAGTCACGTCATACAATTAAGTTGAGAAAGAAAAACATAAGGATTATTTGACTTGTATTAATCTCCTACTTTGTGCTCAAAAAAGAATCTTATTACATTTTTAGTACGCTAAAATCACTAATATTTAAATAATTTATTTTTATATGCTTTACTTATAGTACTTAACTTTTATTTATATTAGCAATTAATAATAATAATATACATTGAATCTAAACTCCTTCAAGTCACTCTAATTTTTTTAAATATTTATTTAATTTATTTTTATGTATAAATGAAGGAATAACAAAAAGTTAAAGAAAATAAAAAAAAAAATGAATCAACTACCATTCTAACTACCCTAATTTAGATTTTAAATATAATAAGTATATTAATCCTAGAAGATAAATTTTATTTTTATATAGTTAAAATTTCTAA
>PYAF01005920.1:123436-135800 GCA_007407185.1 Glycine tomentella
TAAATTACAAATTCTTGTTTTATAAATAAATATTTTATTTTCTGCCATTCACGTGCTAAAATACTAATTATGGATATTTGCACAAAAGGTTAAACAATAACAATATAAGTAATAACACGATAATTCTTTTTTATCGATGAAATTATGGATGATTTAGTTTAAGAAATATTTTATTATTTACTCTTAGGTGTAAGAATGTCATTTTATTTTCACGTTATTTTATATTTTAACAAAAACAAAATACATTTTCTCCTTATTCATCAATAAAATATATTATTTTTATGAGATTTTCTTTAACAATTAATATTAGTCGTTAATTTTTTGTTACAATATTAATGGGAGAATTTGAACTTAAAACCTCTTTCATCCTGCTTCCTTCAAACCCTTCGTCTCAAACTACAAAATCAACTAAGTTATAATGACCTCTTGTATGACTTTTATTTTATAGATAAATAGATAATTACAAATTATATGAATGAATTTGTTAACTTTTATCATGTTTATATGCTGTTTTATATATGTAAAATCAAATGTGACTAATTTCATATCACAAATCAATATGTTAGTTTTTTTAATTAAATTTTTAACTCATCTTTTTTATATTCTAATTGTTTTTGTCCCTCAATTTTTTTTGGCAATTTTCAATCTTTTTAAAAGTTTTATAATCCCTCTAAATGTGTTTGTCCATTTTTTGTCGTTTATTTTGTTGTTCAAAATTAATCTTAAATAACATAAAAAAGCATGAAAAATGAGCAAAAATTTATAGAAACACTAAAAATGTTAACAAAAAATTAATGGATTAAAAATAATATGAATTGAAGTTTATTTATTTTGATTAATAAAAAGAAAAGTTGTAAGATGAGGGGACGTTTTCTTTATATGACTACACTGTCTACACGAAGCAGTCAAATTCGTATTATGTTAAATTTTATGAATGACGTTTTTCAAACAAAAATGAATAATAAAATTATATAAATGTTGGTTTTTTGAGCTAACGTATTTATACCTTAGAGTATGTTTGGATGAAGTATTTTAAAATTTTAGGAAATTTAAAATTCAGAGAAATTAAAATGCATCAATTAAAATTTTTGTATTTTCAAAATTTTGTGTTTTTGTGTTTGGATAAAGAAATTGAATTTCTTCATTTTTAAAATTTTGAACCTCATTCACGGAAAAAACACGTAAAGCGAGTGGTGTCGTGAGAGTAGCGGAGGTCGGAGTAAGTTGGTGATTTAGACGGAGCAAAAAATTGTACGGTTTAGAGCTTCTAAAAAAGAAGAGAATTTCAATTTCTCACCTTTTAGAGGGAAATTCAAATTCCACATTTTTAGTTGTTTAAAATTCTGTTTTAAAATTCCAAAAATTTAAATTCCTCATATAAAAGTATCCAAATAGTGAATTTTAAATTGAAGAATTTTAAATCCCCTAATAAATTACTTTCCCCAATTAAAATTCTCTATCCAAACACACTCTTAAGGAATTTAACATACTTGCTGTTTAAGGCTTTTTATGCCAAAAACAAGAATTTATAATTTCCATTCATGGCAAGTAATTTGTTTTTATTTCATGAAAGAATAAAAGTTTATTTTTTTAATGAAAGAAGAAAAGTTAATAAAACTAGGAGAATTTGTAATAAATAAAGGTTTAAATATGTTTTTGATTTTTGTAAGTTAACATTTTTTTTTATTTTGCTCTCTATAAATTCATTTTTCTAATTTTGGTTCTTGAAAGTTTATGTCTTTTTAATTTTATTTTGGTTCTTGTAAGATATTTTACTGGTATTCGGTTCTTTAAGTATGTGTTTTTTAAAAGGGTTATAAATGAAAATTCTAGAATTTAAAGAAACTATAATTAAAAAACCACAAATTTATAAAAACTAAAAATGAACAAAAAATACTGACTTTCAAGAATAAAAATAAAAAACACAAATGAAAAAATATTAACATAAAAAATATATATTTAAACTATAAATAAATGAATAATTACCTTGTTGAAATGTCTTTGTATGGTGGCATTCAAGCCACCTTCCCACTGCCATTTGGCTTCCTTTTTTCCTTCAAGAGCAGCAACTGTATTTTGTAACTTTGGTGCTTTAGCGCCACCCTCGGTGAATGTTTGCATCAGTGGGCATCCTTCCATAATCAATATTTTCAATGACGGGAATTTGAATTCACAGTTCTTGTAACTGCAAAAACTTTTCAGCCTTTTTAGCCACTTAAGTTCTATAGTAATCAATTTGCCAAACACGATTTGCTTTTCTTCTTCATTTCCCTCATTGGTTACTATTTCTTCTACTTCATCACATCGCCTTATCTTCATGGACTTAAGTTGAACCAAGCTTTTTGCCGTTGAGGATGCCATTAAATTCCTTAATCCACAACAACCCACTACTTCCAAATCTGTCAAGTAAGCCAATGATACCGAGGGAGGACCCAAATTCCTCAATTTGCCGCAGCTTTCTATGCTCAAAAGCTTTACTCTCTGTAGAACTGGTTCTCGATCAAATCCTATATCCTTTATCTCTACATACGACAAAACCAATTCCTTCAACTGTAATACAGTTCCCAAACATGACTCGGACGACTCTAAAAGCAAATTCTTTATCATTGACAACTGCAAGTTTAACTTTTCTAGATTTGGCATTCTGTACAGAATCTGACAGAGACGTTCACCGTCATCAAATTCGTTCAACTTAAGCTCTTTTAAACGGTGCATTCGATGCTTCACAGTGTTGCTCAATAACCACTTCTGTGCTTCATCAAAGTCAATTTCCAAATACTCCAAGTTGGGGAATACCTACAGAAAAATTAAACAAAAGTAAATAGTAATGTGAAGAAGGAAGTTATTGTAAGCTTATCCTTGATCGAGCGCCCCCTTCCATTATTGTAAGAGAATTTACATACACTTACATCATAAAATATATTGCATTTCTCTCTCTTCATTTTGGTAAATTAAATTATAATTAATCAAACATTCTCTTGAATTCTAATTCTAAATAAAATTGTAAGCCACAATGAGGAGTTTGGATTTAGATGGTTTAAACAAAGAGGGATTGGGGGACGACAGACGTTAAATTAATAATCAATTCTAAAAGTTGTATCCATATTATATTATCGGGCTATATCTTTTTTAAGTATTTTCTTTCCTATTTATTTGTACGCAACACATGTTACAATAACACTCAGCATTTTGTTTTTCCTTTATGTCTCACAATGATCGACTATTCCTTACCTTTTCAGCTGAGAAAATTGCTTCATCTTCTTCGTTGTTCGTTTCTCTAGTTGGGAATGTTTTAAGCTTTTCACATTTGTGTACTGCCAACTTCTTCAATTTTGGACACTCTATAGGATGTCTCCCCCTGTAGAAATGTTGGATGCTTGATAGATAACGTAAATCCATGTAGGTTAGTTCAGGAAACACTAATTGTTCAGTATTTGTTTCGGATCCATCTTCACTGGCAACAATTTCCACAATTCCATCACACCGAGAGACCCACATGTATTCAAGCTTTGGAATATCTTTGGCCACAGAAGCTGGAAATACATTACTCAATCTTTCACAACTTCCCACCTCTATACTCTGCAGTTTTTTGAAGTTAAGAATTCCTGCTGGATCCCTGCTCCACACTTGCTTCAAGTTTGGGAGTCCCCATACATCAACAACCTGCAAGTTTGTGTCTATCCCACCAGATGCATCTATTTGCTGAGAATCTTTGATTTCAAAAATCACTTCCACTGACTCACAATGATAAACCTTCAAGCTGTTCAAACTCGCAAACCATCCTTCCATGTGACTCGGAAAAATTTTGTCTAGTATATTGCACCTATGAATGTACACATAAGTGAGACTAGAAAAGGAATCAGCACTCACTTCAGCTTGCCATATGTCTGTTAACCGATTCATATGGTCGAGGTGGATTTCCTCCAACTTAAGAAAGACGCAGACCT
The DNA here is from genome assembly GCA_007407185.1 of Glycine tomentella. NCBI lineage: Eukaryota > Viridiplantae > Streptophyta > Magnoliopsida > Fabales > Fabaceae > Glycine > Glycine tomentella. The sequence goes on from PYAF01005920.1 coordinate 127,384, forward strand.
GCACTTTGATGAAAACAAGCCATTATTTGGTAATGAAACTAAATAGAAATGCATAACATTCAGTCAACTATAAAAATTTACTTATTTACACCTATACACACCTTGTCTACACTATTTCCTACAGTCCCAAAAATCTTCTCCATCAACGGACACTCACTTACAAATAGTGCTTTCAGTTTCTTCAAACCACTAGCCACAGACAATGAACATAAATATCTCAAATTATAACAACCTTTCACAACTAATTTAACCAAGTTTTGAAAGCAGAAACTTTTGGCAGTAGTTGGTCACTCCATATCTTATGGATTCCGATTGAGGATAAATTCAAGCTCTCTAAGTTTGGAATTTCAACCTGCAAGCAAGCACGTACACAATAAATATAATTACAACAACTGGAAAAAAAAAAACTGATGACGAATTAATTAAAATTAAAGGAAAAGTATGCAATATCATACCAGTTCACCAAAGAGTGGAGTATCCATGTCACTACGTTCTGTCAATTGAGGTACAGATCGACCTTCTACTGTGGTATAAAAACAAGAAAATGATGACAATGATTGCAGTGTCAAAGAGTGCAACTTAAGAAACTCAACCTTGTCAGGATTTACTAGAATTTCAACAATCTCCTCTAAAGAACCACAATCAGAAACATCAATTGTTTCAAGACTAGCAAAAAATTTATCCCTGTAAAAAGAGAAGAGATTCTTCAAATGGGTACAGCCATTGACCTTGATGGTTTTTAATTTGGCGAATGAGGCAATTGTAACTGGACTGCGACATATCATTTCTATGTTTTTCAGTTTGTAAAGACAGAGAAATTTCAAATTGGGAAAAATATCTTGAGAATGAGACAAATCCATTGAGTAGATATATTTGATGCCATTGTTATTTGTGATAGATAAGTGTTTCAGATCCGGAAATCCATCCAAATTCAACTCATTAACAACATCTTGAACCCCATTTAGCCCTCCCAACAACAAATTTTCAACTCTTTTAAACAACAACTTTATCCCTATCTGAGAGTGAATATTACCAGTGTCATCCTTCATCTCCAATGCCAAAGATTTGCACTTTTCATACTTATTAGGCATCCTGAAATCTCCAACTGAAATTGTTTTGAAGTTCCCAATCACAATCTTGTAATCATTTAAATTGTCAAAGAACAATTCCTTGGGAAAAACTTTTGCACATGGAATGCTTAAGTCCACCACCTGCAATTGATGCAAATGCTTTAGTTCGGAAAGAAATGAAATTTGACTTTGGTTTCTCTCTCCTTCCACTGACACTTCGATGAAGCTATTTCTTACGTACAACTCTTCCAAAGAAGTTAGCCTTGACATAAGATTAGGCGGAATCCTCTTGACTACTGAACAATTGTTGATGTCTAGTAATTGTAGTTTATCCAAGTCCTTTAACTCAGCTGGAAAATTTTCAATTCGAGATCCAGAAAGGCTGAGAATTATTAATTTTTTCAGCTTCCCAATGATGGATAAGTTGTGATTTAAAGTGCATCGCTCTAAACAAAGCAATTTGAGGTCTGATAAGCTTTCAATTGAAGATGGTAAGCTTGATAGTTGAATACCAGTCAACATTAACACTCTGAGTTTTTTCATTCTTTTAAAAAAACTCTCAGGTATTTTTAAAGATGGATCATCATTGTCAATTTGAAAAAATTTAAGTTGAGGACAGTTCAGAACATTGGGAAGCTCATTAATGATATGACTGTTGCATATAGAAATAGAAGTGCACCTCTCGAGTTCATGCCAATCATCAAGTTTTCCATTTTCCAAAGTAAATACATTTTGCTCCTTGTGTGCTATAGATAAAGCAGCATCTCGAACCAGATCATGCATATTGAAATGAATACTAGAACTTCCATCCAAAACCAAACCTGAGTCTTTCAGCTTTTGGATTGATGTAGATATTCTGCCCTGAGCTTCCCTAAGAGAGTAGACCCCTTTAAGTATTCCCAAACCAAAGCAATACTTCACCAAGTCCATAATTAAGGGTTGATGACCCATTTGAGCACAAAGAAAGAAAATGGACTTGAGCTCCTCATTTTCTAGATGGTCATAACTCATTTTTACATAAATCTCCATAGAACTCTGAACTCCCACCAGGACTTGGTTTTTAAGTTTTTCCCACTCTGAATCGCTCTTGTCTCTTAATGTCCTTCCAACTGTAACTATAGCCATAGGTAACCCTGCACAGTGCTTAACAATTTCTTGTTTCCACTTGGACAATTCACCCTGTATTCTAGCCTCCTTCTGAAACAACCTCAGAGCATCCTCGTCATCTAATTTCTCTACAAAGAAAGTTGACTTAACTTCCATTTTATCAGTTAATACGTTTTTATCCCTTGAAGTTAGCAAAATTTTGCAGCCCTTACAATCACTAACAGATTTTTCTTTATTCCTATCTTTGGGATCCTGTTTATCATCAACATCACCATCAAGTGGAATCCCTAACTTATTCAAGTCTAATCTGTCCCAAAGGTCATCCAAGATTACCAGGATGCTCTCCTTCTCTTGCTTTAACCTCCTTCGTAGACAATCAGCTCTCACATTCTCACCTTCCCCTTCCAATCTCAATCCTAACACGTAAGCAATTTCTTCCTGGATTTTTTGTGGATTGGGATTGGCTGTTATTTCTACTTTAACTACCACATCAAACAGCTTCTTGTCTTTAGATTTCTTCGCAATGTCTTTAATTAAAGTGCTCTTACCCACACCACCTGGCCCATGCAGTCCAATCATTCTGACAGTGGAATCTTCAAGTTGCGCCATTACGTCTTCCATTATAGATTTTCTAGAACCAAATTCTACATAGCCTGCATTAGACAAAGTGACATCATTAGATGTTATGTTCTCCCTGTAGGCAACTTCCTTAAACTTGGAGCACTCATCTATTAAGTTCTTGATATCCTCTGTCATCTCCACTGCTTGTTTGCCTAGCCTGTATCTATTCCACAAGTAAGGAAATAAATAATGGAGCAACCGTGTCTTTCTGTGGCCTTCGTCGTTCCCAAACTCCTCCACTTCAGTCTTACATTCTTCCACTTTCCGAAACCATTCTGTAACCTGACCTTCAATGTTGTGTAGATTCTTCTCAGCTTCATCACGTAGATGATCTACCCTCTCTTTTGCAAGTCCAAGATCCTTAATACTATTGTTTAGTTCATCAACGTTCTTCCCGTAACTGAAGATGTTAGCCACATGCCGAATACCCAGGTCCAACACACAACCAAATGCTTTTTCCCCTACTTTGTTCAAATAATTCATACTTTGTGCTTGATTATCTTGCACTAAGTACGACTAGATCTGTTTCCCAAGAAAACGAAGGTAGAAACAGATCAGTCAATAACTGCTCAAGAAAATGATAATATTTGATCGATAACAATAACAAGTATCATTGCAACTTTGCAAGTACTCTATAATTAAAAAAAGATTTAAAATAATTGTCCTAAAAATAAAGGAATTAAAAGGTATTTGCTAATTTCATTTCTTTTAGTTTCAAAGCTCTTTTTAAACAATTTTTTGTCAGAAAAATTTAAAAGTTAAAATTAATTGTTTCATTAGATGTATATATAAAAATAAAAAATTGATGTAAAGTTAATTTAATAAAAAGACATTTTAAAGATAATAAAAATTCTTAAAGAATTAAAAACATGCATTTAAAACTTTTAATACTCCTAATTCTAAGGAGAATATAAACTCAGAAGAAAACAAACAAAGCACACCCACGATTGATTGTCTTGATTTACCCAATTTCGCCCATATAAATATATGATTTGACTCTTTAAAATGTGAGAGTGCACTTTAGAGCATAAAATAGTTTGATAATAATTATTAATTAGAGAGTTAATAGTTGATATTATACTTTTACTATACATAATAGTTTTTTCTCTCCTCAGTGAGATGACCAAGTTTTTGACTTTTTTATACTCCTTGGAAAATTAGTATCACAAAAAAATAGAGTATCGATCTTTTCTAATGAGGCAAGCCTTTCGAAAAGTTATGAGTGGTAGGGAGATAAGGGATGTGGGGTGCCTATCTTTGGTGGAGGATGACAATGAAGCTTTAACTTTTGTTTTTATTAACAACTTTCGGTTCAAGACTTAGTCACGTTTAAGATATTTCATTCCTTTTCAAGAATTCACATGTTAATGAAGATAAGGAAACAACCATGATGTAATCCTATATATCATTGTTCGTTTTGTTATTACATACAAGTTAATTTGCGGCCACATACTAAAGGATAGAATGGGGGAATATGTGGACTAGTCTAACGAGTCTCAATCAAGGAAGTGATTCAAAGAACCTTTATCTTCCAATTTTATTATAATTAATTGGATATGGAGATAGTTTTGTCAAGGGGACATTGAATTTATGGGAAGAATTCAACTTGGAGATGTCCCTATTCAGATACAGTTATATCATACTCCTTTTGGGGTTCAACCCCACCACATTCTAGTGGGGTTTATGACTCCAATTTTTAGGTTAGTACATAGGGTGGAGAACATACATGAGAATCCGAGTGAATATTGATGTCCATAAATATTTGAAAAAAGAGAACAAGTTACATAAGTCAGGAAGGAAGTGGTGAATGGTGACTTTCAAGTATGAGCATTTAGGTACATTTTCTTTGGCTTATGGCATACTTGGTCACAATGATAAATTTTGATAGACATTGTTCGAGAAAAAGGTAGGTAGTGGAATAATATGCTGAATTATGGGTGAAGCAAAGGAAGAAAAAGGGAATCGACAGTGGCTGGTGGCTAAGGAACAACATATCAAGTGTGGAAAGTGGAAGTGCGGCTTCAGGGGACGATGGAATGTCGAGTAACAAAAGCAATTCTAATAGTGGAAAACCTAAAGTTACCATTAATGGTCAACGCCAAAATGAGGTAAGAGTTATGTTGGGAAATATTTCAAAAGGGAATCATAAAGGACATAGTTCAAATGTAGAATCCTACCAATTAATCGTGATTTAAAATTCAATCCTACAATTAAGGAGAGTCATGATGATTACAGTGATAATTACAATGAGACAGAATGAAGGAGAGATGCTCTTAATGTAGTAGACTTACAAAAAGATATTGTGGGCTTGGGAGGTATGGGTCTGTTACTAGAAATAGGTCGTTTTTCTTCTACTTCAAACAAAAATAAACATTTTTATTACATACCTAGCTCCCAAGCTTGCTAAAAGCCATCAAAATCATAAGTTGAAATTGTCGAAACTTGGATAACCTTTGTATAGTTCTCGTTTTGAAATATCTGGTTTGGGCCCATAAATTGGATCTATTATTCTTGCTTGAGACTTTTGTTCATTCCAACAAGATTGAAGTAGGCAAATAAAGATAAGGTTGCATGTTTGCAATGGATAGGGAGGGCCATAGTGGTGGATTGATGATGGATCAACAATGTTGAAGTGAACCCTAGTGGGCTAGTGTCCAATAATCCATTTTAGGCTACATTTATATCATGATTTTGGTCTATATATTTTATATATTCATGATGCATGTAAATTATTATGTTCTTAATTAATTGTATAACATGATAATGTCCTAAGAATAGATAGTTGGTTCGATGGCAAATCAAGTGACATCTAGACTTGATTGTAATTAAGATCCATTAAGAATGAAACATTATTATAAAAGTATCTATAGTCAAGTATTATTGTTGTAATTGTTGACTAGTACAACAACAATGCATTAATGGGACTAGCTATTATGTGAATAGACTGATAACCACATCTCATAGGCAACAGATATGAGATATCAAATAAGCACAAAGATATATACATTAGTAGAAATATTTATATTGGATAGATTCACTATGATATTGTTTCATAATAGTTATATGAGTGTCATAAGTGCTTTCATGTCAATCATGAAATGATAGAAGTCATTCGACTTAAAGTCACTAGCTACGATTTTTATATGTAGAAGTTGTAGGTTGTAATTCTATCAAAACACATACGTAACATGATGATCATAAAAGTAGTATTAGGCCTCCAATTAATCATGTTGAAGATGTGAACGATGTAGATAAGATCTTTCACCTACATAACATTAGTTATGTCTATAGACCTCTCGATAGAGTTAAATATGTAATATGCATGACCACACAAAAATAGACTTATATGAGATATTGAGCTCATTTATATTCATATGTCTACATGAGTATTGAGAAATAAATGGTTGTACTTAACTACCAAAATATCTTATGCCTCCTGTTCAATATATATCAAGACATTTAGAAGAATGGATAAAAGCTACGTAGGAGAAATAATTGTAGTAAAATTGAAATCAAAACATTAATTAATTATCTCATAGTAGATATTTAAAAATTATTTTACACGTGCATGGTCCTTTTTTATCATAAAACAATGCTATAATAATATTTAAAATAAAAAAAATGTTGATTGATATTTATAATATTAATATATGTGTATATATATATATATATTAATATGCTAATTTTTAAATAAATATAGATATATTTAAAAACCAATAAAACAAAAAAATCTAAAATAGTCGTAAATTAATACTATAATTTTAAGAGGGAAAAAATATTACTTTTGTAACATATAATAATAATATAAAATCTTAAATTGTAGAATAATAATATTTGAAAAATAAAAAATAAAAGTTACACATAATGATAAACTAAAAACTTGATAAATATTACAAAATAAGAAACATTTATCCCCGTGGGTCACACGGGGTACAAGTCTAGTTTTTATTAAAAAAACCCAAAATGATAGTTAAAAGAAAATGGTTAAAGCATTATATTTATACAAAAATAAAAACTTTCACGTCATTATTAAAAAACCTAAAATGATAGTTAAAAGAAAATGGTTAAAGCATTATATTTATACAAATATAAAAACTTTCACGTTATTTGAAATTAAGTCTCAACTTAAAAATTTTTACTAAAAATATTAGTAGAAAAATAAAATGAGGGGTTCAATTACTATGCAATAAAAATGTATAATTTTTGCTAGCATAAGATGTTTTGTAATAATTAAAAATAGAGTAAATTACAATCGTTCTCCTTAATATTAATATTTATTATACTTATACCCCTATTTAAAATCACATTTTTTCTATCTCTGGGAGAGTCATCATTACTAATGGTGTTATTTTTTTGTGAAATACCCTAAGAACCTCTATCACTCTCGTGCAAGTTTACTCTCAATCCAAGTTCACACTGGGTTTTGCCTAAGAAAACAACGTCAACTTGCGTCTCACCTCTCTTGTAAACTTTGTCGCCTTCACTAACCACAACAACTTCATTGTCTCAACCTCTTCGGACGTCTTCTACGACCTCTTCCAATGTCGCATCGACCTCATCAACGACTAGTGCTTTAGCTATGTGTCGCATGTGATCACTCAGCTCGACAACCTTTGTTTCACCTCCTGCAACTGCATGATGTAGTTGGATAATTGTTTTGTCTAGTACAACAATGTCACCTTCATCGGAGATCGAGGATGTGACGACAGCGCCATTGGATCTCACTTTTCTCTTCTTTTCTTACTTTTCTCTTCTTTTTCTCGTTATCTTTGACAATGTTAGTAGGTCATGAAGTCACAATGTAATGGATAGTAAAAAAATAAAGTATTGTGTATGATAAAAAAAAAGGAGTGGATTTGAATATAATAAATATTAACCTCGGGGTATATGAGCGTAATTACTCTTAAAAATAATAATGATAAAATTATTCTTACCTTTAGATAAGTTTCCAACATAAGACAGCCGTCGGCCCGAGATCGGTTTGTTCATCATTAAGATAACAGCAAATTTACATTTTACACCTATTCATCAAATGTGGCAAGAGTGAATGTTAAAATACTACTTATTCGTATACAAGTGTCTAGAAGGTGAAACTACTTGAATAATTATATTTTTCATGGAAAATCATTCAATTCAGCATTTATTAGTTGAATTTATATTCATAAATATCTTTTTAAAAAAATTATATTATTTTTAATTATTTAATAAATATTTGTGAATACATGTGTACACATAAATCAAACTTAAACATATATTAAAGAATTTAATTGAAATATTTTGACATAGTAATTTTTAGATGATATCGCCTAGGATCTTAGATCAAATCCAAACAAATAAAAAATAAAAAGAAAAAATCACTAAAAAAAATAAAAAAAATTGAACAAAATGTATATTTTTAAATTTTTTTGAATTTGATTTCTATATCCAAGAAGAAGTGCCGTGGTGCATGCTCTTTGCAGATGATGTAGTACTTATTGATGAGACCAAAGATGGCGTTAATAGAAAATTGGAATTGTGGAGAAGCACTTTGGAGTCTAAAGGATTCAAGGTAAGTAGGAGCAAGACGGAGTATATGAAGTGTGAGTTTTCGAGGATTAAAGACGGTGAGCAAGACACAGT
>PYAF01005920.1:143397-164218 GCA_007407185.1 Glycine tomentella
TCAAAATCAACTTAAAGAAAAAATAAAAATAAAAAAGGTAAAGTAGTATGACATTATACGACTTTACCATAAAACAATATATATATATATATATATATATATATATTGAAGTTGTAAAAAATGGAACGACTTCTTATTAAAAAAAAACCAAAATGAGATCAAATAAAATTTAAAAGGAGTACTAGTTATTTACAATTTCATTTTCCGACTTTGAAGTAGTGTTTAAAAAAAAAATCTTCACAGAAGTTAATTTCAAAGTAATAAAATAAATAACTATAAGTCATAACAAGATTTACGACTTTATTTATAGAAGTTGTAAAAAATTTTACGACTTATCCTTTTTCTATAAATAATTTAAAAAATATCACCAATCGCTAATTAAAAAAAAAATACCCCTTGATAAGATGGCCGACATGAACCGGAACACACAAATAAGGGATATATAAACTCCTACGTATACATTATCAATATTCATCATTAGAAGCAGCATGCAAGAGTCGGATAATAAGACCACCGTGAATTACAAAGAATGTGACATATTTAATTTGAATACACTCTTAGATTGTAATTATCATTTATATATTATACATTTAAAATAATGAAAATAGATCAAATTACACTAATATAATTTAGACCAATTATTATATATACCATTTAATTGAATAAAATTTTCTTTAAAATTTATCATTAAATTGAAATTTTTTCACATAAATCATACACACAAAATTTTATATTAATTTAAAATTATTTAATATCTCATTCATATAAAAATTAAAATTTACTAAAATTGAGGTAATATATTTTTTAAGATATTCAAAATTTTACTATTCCAAAAAAAATTCAAGGAGACCAAAGAACCATATATCAGAGAATTAAACCAACTTGTTTCTACTTAGTTTTGTTTTGCATTTGAACAGTCCCTAGTGCTGCAAATAGTGATTTTTTGCGGTTGAAGGCAAAATCATATAAAATCCCATACAATCATACAGCAGTGACCAAACATAACGAGCAAACTAGGCATGGCAGCGGGATGCAAACCTGTGGACACCCGCCCAAATTCGTCCCAATTTTAACGGGAAAAGGTCGAATTTATCGGATTTGGGTTCGGATTCAGATTTTCTCCGATAGCCAAAAATGGGGACGGGGTCGGGTATGTGATTACTAATACCCGCCCCGCCCCCGCTCTGTAATAAATAATATTAAAAAAATTAAAAAATATATTATTTTCTAATTTTTTAATTGAATTGATTGATTTTGTTTTGTAATTTTTAAATTATGATCTCATATTTTAAACGTGTGTTTGTTATTATTTTTTTTGTTACGTAATTAGTTTTTTCGTCTGATTTTTTTAATAAAACAAACTATATTATTTTTTATTTTAATCAAATAGCGGTGGCGGGGTGGGAAAAACCCAACCCCCAACTGGGACGGAATGAGGATGGATTTTAAAACCCGACAAGGATTGGAAACGGGAACGGAGTGCGGTTTTTTTGAGTCAAAGACGGAAATGAAGAATGCAATACCTGCCTCTGCCCCATCCCATTGCTATGCCTAGAGCAAACCTGCAAGTACACAACAAATGCAAGGAATATTCTGTGCAATTAATAGGAAAAAACAGAGTGATTTTCCTATGGAATAAACAATATATTCTTTTTTAGTATATTTAATCTTGGGTGAATACTGTAACAAAAACTGCAAGAGAAGGCTAGTACTATTTTTTATATATGGAACGTGCTTTTCCGAAAATTCTTGAAGACACGAAATTATCATATGCCAAACATCTATGTTGGAAAGAGAATTGATTTTGCAACCAAGCAGGCTGACTTGGAATTTTATTTTATTAATAATAGTCCAGCTTCCTCTTGCCAGCATTAATAGAAGAAATATTTAGTGTAGTTTAGTGAGTAAACCTTCTTCCTAAAAGAAGTCATGACTCCAACCGTCTTATGACCAATAACCAACCTCATGATCTACTTTCTTGTATTTATCAATTGACATATAGTGTAGGGCAAAGGTCTTTTTAATATTAATCTATAATTCATGTATAATAACATTCATATCAAGAATATAAAAAAGATATTAGGAATTTATGAGTTTTATATAAACATATCTTTATTCATAATTACGAAAGATCTTTTAATGATAGAATACTTTCGTACAGTCTTTGGGGAAGATCCTTTAATGACAAAATATTTTTTCATAGTCTTGACCTTTCCAATTCTTGTATCTTCTTTGATAGAAATTGGATACAACTTCCATGGATAGACAATGATGATATTTAATTTTCTAGATATGTATTTATAAAAACTGAATCACTACTATTAAGATAACGGCAACTATCATCAGTTATCCTTTAATGTATTAAAGATAATTGTTTTATCAATAATTATCATTTAATACTTAAAGATAATTGTTTTTAAAAACAATTATCTTTTGAATAGCTTCCCATCATAACCAATTATTTTTGTATCTTTTATTTATTAAATCAAATTTAAATGAGTTACAATGATAAATCTTACACAAAGAACCAAGCTAATTACCGCATGTTTTACTCAATCGATTAAGTTAAATTTCCTTAATTTAGTTTGAGTCAATTTGAATATAATATCAAAACTTGAACAAAACCAAATTATTTTTTTGCAATTTGATTAAGATCATATTGACAGTCTAATTATAAGTTTTTTAATTTTACTTTTACAAGACTTTTGAAAGTGTTTTTTATTTGTCAAGTAATAAAATAAATTGACACAATATAGAATCTAATAACTAATTGAATTATGATCAATCTTCAAAATGGCATTTACATAATTATAAGAAATAAAGCAACCAAAAAAAGTAAATAATAGCAACTAAATTATAAATAACTTAGAAAAAAAATATTACAAACCATGCATAGTTAATTAATCATGTTTTTTTTTTTTTTTTTGCATTAACAGTCCCCTGTGCTACAAGTAGTGATCTTTTACATTTGAAGGCAAAATCATAAAAAAAATCCCATCCAAACATACAACAATGACCAAACATAATGAGCAAACATGCAAGTAAACAACAATAAATGCAAATCACCTTCTATGGCATACGAGCTAGCAAAAACACAGTGAATTTCCTATAGAATTAATTTCTTAAGAATATTTAGTCGCGTGGGAAAACAATAACATAATTGCCAAAAGAAGGCTAGTATACGTACTTTTTATATGGTGGAACATGTTTTCCAAAACATTTCTGAAGCCGAGAAATTACCACATGCCAAACATCTTGGAAAGAAGATAGATTTTGCAGCCAAGCATAGGCTAAATTGGAAGAATTTTTTTTAAGAAAATTAATTGTGCAACTGCCACTTCCACTCATTTGCTAAACACCAAAACATCAAACTTCCTCTCATACGCTTGGTAGAAGAAAACAGATTTACTATATATGCCTCCAGTTTAGCCTCCTCTCCCAACTATCTTAATTATGACCAATAACCAACCTCATCTACTTTCTTGTATTTATTAATTGACATATAATATATAGTAGCATTACACTGTCTAGGTAAAAAGGTCTTTTAATTTAGCTAAAACATGTTTTCTCCCCCCAAAAAAAATATTATTACGATCCACTCCTAATTGTTTTTCTTCAACCCTAATAGCTAAAACTGGTTCCAATACACAAAAGTTTTATAGGAAACTAATTTACAAATGTTTTTCCATCAAATTAATAGAAGGAGGGTTTGACTTTGAGACTTGCAAATTAACTAAAATCTATTGGGAATAACCCAAGTCCCACATCGGCTAGAGATAGTGCCAAGTCAGAGTATATAAGTGGAGAACAATCCTCACCCTATGAGCTAGCTTTTGGGGTTGAGTTAGGTCTAAACCCATATTCTAATATGGTATCAGAGCCTATTCTAAAGCACCTAAGAATTTCTCATACACTTTATCCGTGTAAAACTTTCCATAACAAACAGCTCTTCTCAATATGTAATTATAGTGTGAGGATCGGTATTTTCAACTACATATATATACTACTTTATATAATAGCTATTCTCAATATATGTAATTAACTATTAACATCTGTAGAAGTCACCACCACAATACAACAAGAGTACATACTGCAGCAATTCATAACAAATTCAGATCGCAACCATTACAGCTCGAAGAATTCTAGTCTTCTTCTGTTTGCCGTTGATAACAATACAACGTTGGGAATTAAAATCTCGTTTACATATTTATTTATTTTAAACAAAATATACTAAAATATAAAAGACAAAAATGATATATTACCCAGAGAATCACACGAGGTGGATATTCCACGAGAAGTCACATGGAGGATTGAGAAGTAATAGAAAGTATAAACTTCTTAATGTTTTCTCCCAAAGCAAACGCCTTAGCCTGGTCAAAGAGCTCCACAGCATGAAACCCATCCTCCACAAAATGCGCGTCCACGCGCACCCCACGTGCCTCCAGAATCTTCCCCAACTCCTTCTGCTTGTCCACCAAGGGATCCCCACCGTATCCATTGATGAAGCACGGCGGCAACCGTCCGATCTCGTCGCCGTGTTCGTTATCCACAGCCGTCGGATTGCAGTACACGTGGTCGCGATCCGCGCCCTCTGGCAGCGAGAGGGACCACATGAGGTCGTTCGCCGGTAACGGAAGGATGCGATCGTCGACAAGTCGGAGCTCCGAGTCGGAGCGGTGGACCCCACTGAAATAAGGGATGTTCATGATTACACCGAGGATTTTTAGAGGAGAGAGTGAGAGGGAGAGAGAATTTAGGGCTGTGAAGAAGGCGATGTTTCCGCCGGCGCTGCTTCCCATGAGGAAGGTTTTTGAGAAGTCTACATAGTCGCGGAGCCAGGGGTCTGATGGGGCTTGGGCTTGGGCCTGGGCCCAATGGAGGGCTTCGAGGGCGTCGTGGTAGGCGGCGGGGAGGCGGTGTTCGGGGCAGAGGCGGTAATCAACGGAGGCGATGATGGCGGGGAGGGAGGCGGCGAGGGCGGCGCAGGAGCGGTGGAAGATGAGGGAGGAGGGGTGGTAGAGGATGAAGCCGCCGCCGTGGAAGTATATTATGAGGGGGAGTTTGGCGCCGGAGGGGGGAGGGGGGTTTGGGAGGAAGAGGCGGAGGGAGGTGTTGGTGGTTGGGTTGAGAAGGATGTCTTTTGAGAGAGCTGGTTCGGAAGAGGGGGTGGTGGCGGAAGGGGGCAGTGTTGGAACGACGTAGTTTCGGGTTAGGGATTTGCCGTCAGGGTTGAGTTTGATTTTGAGGAACTCGTAGGGGTCCATGGCGGAGGAAGAAGATGGTGGTGGTGGAGGTGGCGGTTCGGACATTGTTGTTTTTGACTTTTTGTTGAAAGAAAACTGAGAAGAAAGGAAGATTTATTGAAAGCGAATGCGAGTCTGAACTATGAAGAAGGTAAGTGAGTGACTTAAATGTTAGATGTCAGTTGTCACGCGTAGGGTAACACGTCTTGCATGGCGATGATCTCAATGTATATGTATGCCATGCAGTTTTTAGCCACATAATTTTAAAGTCATTATTATTAGGGTAATAAAATGATTTTTTTTTTAACTAGATATGAAACTTTTTATTTGAGACACAATTAATTTTTTCCCATCAAAATAACTTGTTTTGGATAAAGTAGCACAAATTTAGACCTTGGTTAAAAAAATTAAATACCAAATTACTTATATTAATAATTTTTATTACATTAATTTTTACTAAATAGGCATAAACATGAACCTGATGATCTATAATCTATGTTTATGCGGATATATACTGTATGATTAAAAAAGCATACTAGGTCTTCTAAAAAAACAGACTACGCTTTGATTAACCGTAGGGGGAGTATTGTAGATCCTCAATTCAAATTTTATTATTGTTACTGTACCCAAAAAAATCAGTAAATGAGAACATAAATTTTTAAACGATTAATGTTGGATTTTATATAGCCTGTTAATTTGCTTTATAAAAACTAATGAAATATATTACGTGGTTTATTATAAGTTTTGAATTCAAATTCTGAATATATAATTGTGTTAGATATTTTTAAAAAAAAAGTTATTGTTCATAATGATTTTATCTAATTCGAATTATATTATTTTTATGTAAAATATATATGTGGTTTAGAAAAAAAAAATTTAAAACTGCATTGATTAATATATAAGAATATTAAGTTCATTATTTGACACTTTATTAAATTGATTTATTTAAAGCATCTAACATAATTGTATAATTAAAATTCTGTAGAGAAAAAATAGAGTTGTTGGAGAAGATAAGAATTATTGTATTTTATCTTTGATATTGAGAAGATGTGATGTATTAAATCTCTTTGATATTCTTTTCCATATAGTCCACCCTTTTCGGGAAGTCCATGCCAATGTTACTTTCTATTTTATTTTATTTAATTTTAGTTTTGTTAGCAAAATAAAAATCAATGAATCGTACTTTCTATACTAATTAATACTAGTAGTTGATGATTGATGAAAACGAGACATACATGTGAATACAACAACAACATCTAAGCAAGGGATGTGCGGTGCTTGAAAATTTCTACAATCATAACACATTGGATTTTAATTAGAGATATTAGTGAGTTGAATTTGATTGATTTTGAAGAAAAAATCATTTTATCCAATCATTTCCATTTTTTAATTTATTATTCAATCTTTTTTTTTCAAAATTTAATCCGATCCAATTAGATATAGTTTGAATTTGATCGATTTTCAATTTTAATAGCACTTTTAATTTTCTAATAAGATATTAAATAAATGATAAAATATATAATAAAAATTAATTTGAAATATCAAATATTTTATTTACATGTCCTTATATAATTATATTTATGCATCTTAACTTAGTAAATAAAATAATTTTTAATTAATTTTTTTATAAACAAGTATATGTTAATGATAATTTTTCAAATACATAAAAAAATAAAAATATAAACATGAGTGATATTATCAAATTATGAATAAAAATATATATATATGTAGAAATTCAGTTTTTATTGAATTAGATTTAAGATAAATCTAAAATCCAATTCAATCCAAACCGAACTTGGACATATATATATATATATATTTAATCCGTTCGGTTTTTGTTTTTTTTTCTTTTTCATTGGCATGATTTTTATATATATTTAATCCGTTCGGTTTTTGTTTTTTTCCTTCTTTTTCATTGGAATGATTTTTGGTTGTTCCTCTTATGGGTTACACAAGTCCTCTCTATGAATATATTGTGCTTTTGTGTGAAACAACGATGGTGATAATTGGTCTTTGTTTGAGCATAATCGTGCCCAGAGTGCGAGCTTCTATATAAACAACGATGAGATCATTTCTTCCAGTTGTTCCTCTTAGCGAACAATGTATCTAACCCTATATTAAGTTGCTTGAACTAACGAAATACTAGTAATTGGTAAACTTTGTGTCCCCTTAAGTACTAAATTAATGAAATCAACAATGTGGCCATAACTTCTCTCTTGATTATATGCTTGAGTCTATTTTTGATGTGGCCTAATAGTGGGTGCATTTACTCTATTGAAGGAAATGAACACAACCTTACATATTCACCAAGAGTGGATGTAACCACTGAGGCAAAAGTGACATCCCCATTTGTTGCAAGATTATAATATGATCTTGTATGTATTGTCATATTACAATGGTCTCTTGCTCCAATGCATGCTTTCTCCATATTTTGGGTACAAGAAGTAACATCCTAGCTCTTTATTTTTTGTTTTTCATGGATTGCAAAAGAAACTTTCATTCTTTGGGTCCAAATTTCAATAAGCTAAGATGGTGGTATTGTTTGATGAAGCCCTTAGATGGACTTCAGTGAATGAATAGATAAATGAAGACATTAGACCCGGCCCAATAAGAATTGACCTGAGCAGGACTATCCATTAACAATTCCATGTACAATTCAAGCTAATAAAGATCTCATCTATTTTAAAATAATTATCACTACAAAGTTGTATATAAAGATTTAATTAATTTGTTAAATATTTTAATATTAATAATATAAATTAATTTGAAAATATCATTTTCTATTTTATTAATGCGAAATTATTTTATTTGGTAAATAATTCAAAATAGAAAATAAAATTTAAAAACAACAACTTCCTAATTTTTTTTAAAAATGATTATTTAAAACATATTAAAATTTAAAAGGGGAAACTAATTATTTCATAGCCTGATCGAAGTTCTATGATACTCCTCAGGGTTTGATACGTGATTCATCATATTTCAAATCCTATCGCATTTATGAATGTGCAGTGCAACTACTCCACTAGTAAGTAGTAATAAATACATCACTTTTACATGGACCACTTCTGTAGTTATTTATTTCATACAACAACCATACTCCAAACTGTATCGCAAATTTAAGCTACCCAATGTAACTCATCATTCATCTCATATCGTGATGCCACCAAGGAACCAACCAATTTAGATGTGGTTTTGGCCCTAAGGATAACATCCACCAATTCATCACACATTGTTGGATTCACACATGGCAAGAGGAGAAAAATTACACACTTGCACGGGCATGCCAATTATCACCACAACTAAGTCTTAGTTTAATGTACATTATTGAATTCATTAAGCAACCATACATACATTTTTCTTTGCCAAATGCAAGTTAAGCAGTCTACTTAAAATAATTGTACAAGATTCAAAATAAATGAATAAATAAACATTACATTAATTTTACAATAAGTCTTGCTAACCAACGCCTAAGAGAATTAGTTAAAAAATTAATAAATAGAAAGTTTTTATTATTAGAGTTGCATTAGAAATGGTAAAGCATTGTATTGTTATACTTTTCAATAAAAACTTTCTATTTGTTACTTCTTAATTAGTGTCTTTAACACACTGATTAGTTTTTTTCTTTTTAATATATTAAACATTATAATCTCCTCTTATATTATAAATTTGAATCTTCGTTTTTTAATAGATGTGCTTTTAGAAGTTATTTTTACATAAGTATTTTTAAGAGTAATGTTAGATAACAGCACTTTTAGAAGTTATTTTCACTCTTGTTGAACATGTCATATTCTAATTCTCTATATTGGATATTTAATTTATTATTTTAACTTTTTATTCCTTTAAAATATATTTTAAAATTTTATTCTTAAGTTTAATTTGATTTAACAATCACACCAAAAAAGAAATTCATTTTAACCATCTCAAACCACTTTTCTTTCATCTTTATCAGTATACTTGATTTTATAACCCGTTCTCCCTTTTAGTCTACCCTTTTCATCTTTATTTATAAATTAAATTTTATTATTTTAAAATACCAATAATTAAAAATAAATTTTTAACACAATATAAACGGTTCATCTTAAATTCAAAATATAATTTATATGATCAAAAACATTATCTATTACAAATTTTAATTATATAAAACATTTAATAATTTTATCCAATTATACATTTTAATTATATGATATATTATATCCATTGCACATATTAAAATATTAATTTTCATTAATTATTTTTTATTTTTTTATTCTTTAATGAGTATTGAAGGCTCTGCTAGCCACGCCTACCTCACTATGATTACAAGTGTCCTGTTACTACTTTGGATTCGCATTGGCTAATGGCTCCCAACATGCAAGTTAAGCTTTTTCAGCAATGCAAGTTAGGCTACATAAGCGGGATAAACCCAGAAGTCAGAATCTAGTACGTCTGTACCTGCCATATTCCCACCACTTTTATTCAGCTTCATATGAATTAATGTTCCCTCTTTGATGACATGGTTTTGTTAAAAGTAAAGTACAAAATTTCTAGTTCAGTGTATCATGTCAATATTAAGAAGATTATACTCATAACTACACGGAAATAAATCAGCAATTAGCAATAAGAAATTAAGAATGGATGCATACCATGTGAAAACATCAATAGGATTATTTTAGAATGGCAGCATGGAACAAATTGTTAGTTAAATCTTAAGATGAGGTCAATGATTTCAAGTCTTGAAAGTTACCAACCAATAAGCATGAACAAGATGTATCCTACAGTAGTTACAAAATTGCATAGTATTGCAACAACATACTGTCAGACCTTGAAGTTCATACAGGGGCTTACAACATCATTGCTACATTTGTTTTCATTAATTCTTCAATTGCTAATACTTGCTAAATTCAAATCATTTCCATAAATTATGCACTATCACTGATCAGAGTCAGGCAATATATTGGCAAATGCACAAATAACTTGATTTTCGTACGAAAACTTTGCTACCCCAATTGTGCAGCAATTACAGGCATCTGAGTCCTTAAACCACAGGTCATCCAAGATATGAGTAAGAGCAGTCAATTCAAAAATAGAATTACCAAGCGCAAACATTCCCAAAACTTTAGAAAAAGTTGATCTCTATTGTAGGATTGGGAAAAAGACATTGCTACGGCATCATGGAATATTGACATTAAAAATAAACGGGTATTTCTGTGCTTCTATTGAAGAGCCAGCCACATACAACTAATTATTTTGTTAGGTTTTTCAAGGATGGTTAGCAATAGCCTTTCAATAAGAATCTGGGCTCTTTATTTGTTCCAAAGGGGTTAAAGTAAGAAAGAAAGGCTTGTCGTAGGTCCAAGCACTGATGATAAAATGATATTATTCTTCTTTCATTTCCAGGGTCAGTGGAGCCTCCACTTAGCTCAAAGTAACATCATAATTACTTGTAGAAGACGCGAATGGGGCCACGATGTGTTCGCTACAACTGAAACCGATACTACCAGCAATGGCAAAATGTGCATATAACTTTATAAAGTTTGAACAACCAAAAAGATAAGAAAATCTTCCTTAGTTCTTTGCAGACACTAAGGTCATGAAAATTGAAATTCTCGCACAGTTAGAGTCAGAAGGCACTAAACAAAAATATTCTTTAAAAAGGGGGCCAAGCCAAATAGCTTCAAAAGTAAAAGAAATTTTCTTTCAACTTTAAAGGACCCGAAATTTCCTGAAATTCAACAACTTTGTAGAGGCAAAGACATGTTATTCGTGCCAGAATCATGCACCCAAAAAGTTGTTTCAGATTAAAAAGCAAGAACCAGGTCAGAATAAACAGTCATATGATAGAAAGAAAGAAAGAACCATAACAAAACAAAAATCAGAAAGGGAAGAAATGGATTTTTTTGAAATAAGGCTTGCAACACTATTTTTTCCCCTTTCTTTTCTGCATTAGTTTCTACAAATTGGTGACGAAGAAAATCAATTAGAGTTTACCTAAAACTAAAACCATACACTCTCACAAGTTAATGATCATGACAAGAACAACCATTATTACACACACTCACCGAGCCTTCTTTCGTGTCTTGAACGGGAAATTCGATGGCGGTGATGGCGAGAACTCAAAAGGCAAGTGTGGCGGCTCAGCTTCCCCACTAAGCATCCCCACAACCTCCTTCATGGAAGGCCTCTTCCCTGGGGACCTCTGCAAACACAACAAGGCAATAGTGATGCAGAGCAGCGCCTGCTCCTTATCCAAGGAATGGATAGAAGTGTCAACAAGATCCAAAAGCCTCCCATTGTGAGCAAGCTGCCTGGCCCAGGAAATCAAATTGGCCCTCTCAAACTCCGAAATCGGTGAGGCGGTCACCTGAAGCGGCCGCCTCCCGGCCACGAGAACCAAAAGCAGAACCCCAAAACTGTACACATCACACTTCTCAGACAATTGGCCTCCACCACCATACTCAGGAGCAATGTAACACACAGTCCCCCTCATACTAGGCGTGCTGCTAATCCCACCACTCTTTGGCACATCCCCACTAACCCCCCAATCCTGGCTATTCCTCCTCCCATTGTTCCTTATCTCCCCACTCAACCCATCCAACCACCAATCAATACTCCCTCTACTCCCCTTATTCTTCCTCTTCCTCTTCTGCTCCACCCCTTCCTCCTCCTTCTGCCACCACTCCAACCCCCTCTTCTTCTTCCTACTCTTTTTCGACAACTCCTCGCAAAACTCCTCCTTCCACCACTCCCTCGGCTTCCGATTCTTCTTCGCCTTAACCTTCACCTTCACCTTCTCCTCATCAAGCGAAGCCCACCAATCCAACCTTTTCCTCTCCTTCTTCTTCTTACTCTTATTCTTCTCATTTCCATTCCCATTCTCATTCTCCACCTTCGGAGAAGACGACGAACACGAATCAACCCATTCGCTCTTCGGCCTCTCCTTCTTTATCTCACTCCCGATCCACTCCATCACATAATCCTTCACCCTCCCGGATTCCCCTCCTCCCCCACTCTCCTGCCTCCACCACCAATCCCTCCCCGAACCACCACCGCCACACTTCTTCTTATTCACATTCACACTCACACTCCCACTATCCACACTCTCAAAACACCCCCCACCATCAGACACAACACTTAACTTATCACCCACCACCGGCGAAGCATCCGAATATTCCGCAACCCTCACCGTACAACTCTCCGGCGACCGGTCAACATCCACCACACTCTCCCCCTCCAAAACACTAAATTCCTCATCTTTCTTCTTCTCATCCACCATTCCCAGATCCTCCACATTCTTAACCCTAGCAAGCCCAAAATCCCCAATCTTCGCCCTAAAATCCCCATCCAGCAACACATTACTCGGCTTAATATCACCATGAATCACCGGCGGGTCACACTCATGATGCAAATACTCCAATCCCATCGCCACCGAAACCGCGACGTCGAACCTCTTCCCCCAGCTCATCAGCTCCGGACACCTTCGGTCCAGAAGCGCGTCCTGCAAACTCCGGTTCGGCATCAGCTCGTAAACCAAAACCAGCTTTTTCCCACGCCGGTCCGAGGAAAAACCGAGCAACGAAATCACAAACGGAGATTTAAGATTCGAACACAGCGTTAGTTCGTTGTGGAACTCTCTCTCTCCCTGAAGTGAACCGGGCGAGTCCATCACTTTAAGCGCCACGGTCTGGCCGGAAGGGAGGGTTGCTTTGTGAACCGAACCGAAGCCTCCGTGGCCGAGCTTTGTGGAGGGCGAGAACGAGTTCGTGGCGCGGCGGAGAACGGAGTACGAGAAACGGCGCTGGTTGTGCTCGAAAGGCGCCGTTCGGGAGTAGGAGAGCTTGCGGTAGATGAAAATCATGACGGAGATTATTAGCGCCGTTAGGAAGAGCGCGCCGCCGATTGCGCCGCAGAGGATTATTTCGCGCCGGTGAGATGCGGCGGTGGCGGGAGGGGACAGTGGCGGCGGACGCGATGGCATGGTTGTAATAATGAAAGTGAAATGGAAATGGAAATGAAAATGTTAATGTTAACCATTCATGAGAGAGAAGGTGAATAGAGAATAGAGAATAGTGAGTAGACAAGAGTAGCAGTGAGGAGCGACTGGTTTTGTTTGGTTTCTTTCCTTGGCCAAACAATATTTTGGGATAGATAAATGGGAAAAGAAAATAAATAAAATAATTGGAGTGATGCTTTTTAAGAATAATATTGATAAAAATTTATCATCTTGAGATTCCCTTTTTCTTAATAAAATAATAAATGGATGTGTGAATAGTTTAGAAGGTGAGGGAGTGTGAGGGTGATAGTTAATTATTTGAGAAAGGTTATGTTGGAGAAAAAATTTAGGAGAAAAAGGTTCAAATGTTTCATAAGTGCTTTGTTTGGAGGGAGTTGCAAGTTGGGACTGTGTTTGTTTGTGGACCTGCCTCCTAACAATTGCTGTAAAGATATTTGAGTTTTTATTTTTGAGATTGATATTTTAGTTAAAATAGGTATAAAAAATCTAAAACAAATACAGTACTTTTTTTCTTTTGGGTGAACTCATGTGTCTAATGTATTATGATAGAGAACAAATAATTAATTCATAAGATATTGAGAATCTATTTAAAAGATTAATTTCTTCTATTAATTTTTTTAATTCTTGTATAATGTATTAACGAGGCGATTTTTCTCACAAATATTTTTTTCACGTACAAATCTGGAGATTGAACTTTTAATTACGTAGTTAAAAAATAAAATTGTCTATTAATTATGTTAAGGAGTTACATTATGTTGATTATTATACTAAAAAAATTAAAACAATAATTGCATGGCTTGCTTAATATATTATGATAAAGTGTATGGTGACGACGAATTAAAAGAAAACAGATCAAATCAGTTGGAAAATTGTTATAGTCACCTGTTGAATTGGTACTTGACAGATAACTCAGAAAATCAAGTGAGAAAAAAGACCAGTAATGAATGGGTCAAAGTCAAATTGATAAAATAAAAGTGACGGATAAATAGTTTGAACTATTTAAAATAAACATTTTTTATTCTTTATTAAAATGAATTGAGAGAAAGAAAGTTTATGAACACACATAGATTGTTATTATCTATTTTTGATTATTAATTTATTTATCTTAAACGATATTTAACATTTCTTTAATTTATGTTAATTTGTAAATTATTGAAATTATCATGATTATGCATATGGATTTTCACTTTTATTATTTTAAAGGAATTTTAACTTAAAAATGTTCTTTTATCATTCTTACTTGATTATTAAGTCTTATTTATTAAAAAATGATCCTTTTTCTTTAAAAAAAAATTGTTAACATATATTATTAGTTGGTGCATTAGTGTTATATTTAAGAATATTAAACAAAAGACAAATGTCCACCAATTGTAACAAAGAAGTAGATATTTATACTCGATTATAAAAAGAGAAAAACTATCAAATAATTAATATGAGTAGTTTCAATTTTTTTAAGGTATCTTATTGAGTAGTTTAATTATTCTCATTTCTTAATCTCATTTCCTAACCAGTGTATTTAAAATAATTTCTTAAATATATTTTATTTTAAAATTAGGCAAATTTAGTCTTTTATTATTATCAATTCTCTATTTTATAAAACTCTTAAATTTTCATTTTGTATCTAAACATTTGAAATTTAATGATATAGTGAAATCGAAAATGAGAATTTAAGTATTTCAGAACTTTAGTGGTTAAAAAAAATTAATTTTTTCCTGAGTAAAATTAACTTAAAATTTAAAAAATAAAAGGGGGAAATTTATATAATGTTGATGGTTAATGGTGGCAACACTGGAACTTGTGATTGTGAGCGTTTGTTTTCATGATAGAAGAAAAGTCAACGATAATACCGTTGAAAAGCGAGTGAATCTCGTTAAACACGAGCGAAGGAAGTGCAGCGTTCCCTGATGTCACGTGCATCAAGCACCGGAAGTTTTCGTTTTCAAGTCGGCACACCCATGTTCCACACCATGGCATAGTATACCATTGTTATTCATCAAATACTCTTTTTTTTTTCTTCTTACATAAATCCAATTTTCTTAAATTACATTAGAAGTACACTAAAATTTAAAACATAATTATAATGTATCTATAATTATAATGTATACAATATTTTAAGTAATGCTTATATTGAATTTTATATGTTAATTTGGATATTTTACAATACTACTGTCTCCTCCTGAAATAAATCTTATATTCTAAAAAAATATAAAATAAATATTAATTTAACTTTTCATATTAATTAATATCAATGACTCTTTTTCATCAATATTTAAGTTTTTAATCTAATATTAGTATTTTTTATCTATTTAATAATATCAATTTTGTAAAGTTATTATTCTATTTTATCTATTTATTTTTTTTATCTGTATAAAATAATTTAGAACCACACTTATTTTAAGATGGAAGAAATATTATTTAACTATTGTTTTAATTATGAAAAAAATGTATTTTATATTTTTATTGCGAGGAATGAAGAGTTATTAAACCATATGTTTATGATTAAGATCAAATGAAAATTGCATATAACTTTTGTAAGTAGTAATGTAATTACTAATTAACTTTCATCCGATATATATATATATATATATATATACACATATATATTTCATAAATCTATTGATTCCTCTAAATTAACTTTTCAAATATATACCGTACGTATTCAAAACAAATTAATTATTGTATTTTAAAATTAATTTAACTAACATGTAAACCAAAATCCTGAAATGAGATACTCGTTTGATGGAGCCACATGGATGAGTTATCACTTATCACAAATGCAATGCTTCAGCAGAAAGCAATGTTCATGGCTCAGTCACAGTGAATTAGTCTCACGTCAGAAAAAGGGTTGACCTTCAAGCATGTTGCATCCTGTTCGTTTACCACTACTTAGCTTTTTTCTTTTTTTAATACTTTTTCTCTTCTCTCAGTGTTAATTTATCTAATACATGTATAAATTAGTAATAAATAATTAATAACACAACAAACAATCTCTTTCATTCATGTAAGTTAAGTAACAAAGAATTGTGTGGACCATAAAGTCCATTGTTAACAGTTAACACCCCAAATCTGATGCCCGTTTTAATTTATAATATATAGTTTTAAATCACCATTGACCGTTTTAAAGTGTGTACTATGCTCATTCAATTCAATATAGAAATCAAGCCCACTGTTTAATATTTGTGTTTTGTGGCGCAAATCATCCTGATTTAGGGGTGTGCAAAAATCAATAAAAAAAAAAACAAATCAAACTAAACCAAAAAGTACCAAACTATTTTAAAGAATCGATTCTTTTTAAACTGATTTTAAATAACTGATTATAAATTAATTTTAAATTGATTTAAGAACCAAACTAATTTCAAATTAATTTTCAAACATTTTTTTTATTAAAAACTAAAATAAATAGTTTGAATAACTTAATTGGTTTAGAAAAATAATTCGATTCAAACCAAACTTATTTTAAAAATTAGTTCAAATCGTTTTAAATTAATTGATTTGACCCTAAACCAATTTAATTCAGGTTGAGTTCAAAACCAACTCGGTTTGAACCAAATTTTTTTCACACTCCTACACTTGTCCACAGTCGGGTTCATGTGCTTGAAGTTATGGTCTAAGGTCTTTAAAACTTATTTTTTTAATAATATATTTTTAAAGAATTAAAACTTAATAGTTATTTAGTTAACAATACTAGTATCTTAAGAGTAAATACTCACACTCATTTAACAAGTCTCATTAGTGTTTTTATTTTTTAAAAAATAATTAACGTTATCTTTTTTTTTTCTTCGTATTATCTATGATTATATTTTTGTATCTTTTCTTTTATTAGATAAAGGTTTGCACTATTATAAATTAAAAAATGTTAAATAAAATTATTTATGATAATTTAATAAATAATTTTACATATTAAAAGTTTAATGGTATCTTTGGTTTAGGATAAAAAAGTGAAGAAAAGAAAGGGAAAGGAAAAAAAAAAGTAGAAAGTGAAATGATTTTTTATTATTTGGTTGAAGATAAAGTGAAAAGAAAGAAGAGAAATTGTATGAATGTAAAATTACATAAATATCTCATATAAAAAATATGATATGAAGGTAAGGTAATTTTGTATGATATATTTATACACTTGTTTATTCTCTCGTTTCTTTCCAAATTGGAAGAAATTTTTAAGTGAAATTTCACTAAATTTTTTTCTTTACTTTCTCTCTTTTGATGCTTCCAAATAATGAAAAGGATTAAAAATTTATATATTTCCTTTCCAATGTTTCCATCCACGGTCCTTTCTCTTCTTTTTTCATCAAATCAAACAAACCATAGGAGATAAATCTATTTTTTTTTTATAATGATTCGTTTATTTTTTTATTTATTAACAAACATAGATAAATTACATTGGGCAGGGTTTCTGTAGTCCTACTTCCTATTTAAGTTACATGTGTTAGTTTATATAATGATATGTAAGACCTCTTGTTTAATAATGAGCATACAAGTGCATGATGATTTGATAAAAGATAATATCGAGTCATACTTAGGTAGGGTGGGGGCCAATAGGTAACAGCCATCAAGTGGCTTACAATCTTCCTTGAAAGTCCATGAGGTACTTTTCTTTGTGAAAATATCATTATCCTTTTTTTTTCCATAATAAGAGTGAAATGAGGTTTTTAAATCTCTTTTGCATATGATAATTGCTTAGGCATTTTTCTTAGGTCGATGCGTGAAATAATTGTTATATAAAATTCATATAAAAGGAATTTAATTTTGGAACACGTCAATTTAAAAATATTTATGCAGTAGTTAATCAATCAAAAATCACTTTGAATATAATTTTAAAAATAATTGTTATTTAAAATTAATAATTTTAATTGCACTATATATAGTCTATAATTAAATAATAATATAAAAATGTTAGAATGTCAATATAACCCAATAAAATTCATATAAAAATTAGAAATATTAACTCATTTTTAGAATGTTTCCTTGGAGAATTACGAATTTAGCATTGATAATTCTGTTGATAAAATTTTAGCTACCTAACAAATAGGTCGTTGAAAAAGAGTACCTAATGATCAAAATGGTCAAATCATATTAATATATCATTTTTGCTAATGTATATTGACTTAAAAGCTTATTTAGTCATCAGTATTTTTTATATATTTTTTAAAGATATCGTATAAATTTTAAAATATAATTATTATTTTATCTTATATGATTTTTTAAAAATTTTAATTTTTAAAAATGTAATAATATATTCTAAAATATTGCTAATAGTTTATAAAAATTATAACTAGACATGTAAATAAAACTATTTTTCTATAAAAAAAATATACAGATAAAAAATAAATGGAAGTTAGACCAACTAAGGGTATTTTCATTTATAAAAGATATTTTATATTAACCACCTACATTGCATGCCATCATTCCATATAATAATATTTTACCTTAAAATGGAACATTTTAAAGTTCGCTAAAATAATAATGGACATGATTGTACTTTGATTTCATGATTGTTCTCTTTCGATTTTTTTTTCTAGTTAATTAAGTTCATATATTTCTCAAATTAAGTAATTTAGTTATGCGCTGCCGACAATTTCTGTTACTTGAAAATTTAAGTTCTTATTTTCTACACAAAATAAACATATTTAAACAACTCTGTTTTTGCTGATTCACATATTTAAACATCTACTATGATTTATCTCTTCAAACCCTAATTACTTGTCTTTGTAAAATCCTTTAAAATTCATCATTTTTTTTTTACTTTTTTGGCCTATGATTTTTAGTAGTCTTCCATGTTTCAAATTCATCACAAAGTCCTAAATATTTAAATAAAAATTATAATTTATATTTTTAGATAAAACATAGTAGCATGATCAAATTTTCATAATTTTAAAATAAATAAATTTAATTAAATATATAATTAAAATAAAAAATATGCACACACAATTTAAATTATAAAGAATGTCAACATTTTGGAACATGAATATTAATAACATTCCACTAATGGTGAAATTGCAATATAATAAATGTTATTACCTTTGTGTCATTATAATTGTGAATCCAGGTTATTTTAAACAGATAAAGAAAAATTAACAATAAATGAAGGAAAATAACAATTTTATAAAATTAAGTTTATAATTATGATTTTTTTAAAATTTTTGTAGTTCATATTATTAATATTATAAAAATAATTTATATTACATTGAAAACTAATAATCATTTTGGAACAATATTTTTTTTTTTCTTACGTGATCATTATTATTATTATGTGACGGGTTTTGAATCTGAGTGGATTACAATTTTAAAACCCCTTTGTCCTTAAAACGAGCGTAGCCTAAAGAATGTTGGGACAAGTATGCGAGGAACGAAGCCAACACATAATCCAATTCACTTTAATGTGAAAGGTATTGTGTTGTGGCAGGTGCACAAAGACAATCTTTGACTTGCTCTAAACTTCGTAGGAGGAATCTAAAAGGTTTTCGAGAACAACAAAAAATAAAACAGAGTAAAAGTAGCCCATTGCTTTTACCTTTCACAGCTCACTCACCAAGTTCCACGGCCTAATCAAGAAACCTAAAACTAATTTGTCAAGTGGTATCAATTTTCCTTTACTCTACAAATATATATTGACTTTGACCGTGAATTTATTTCTCCTATAGAAAAAAAAAAGAGAGAGAGAGGTAATAGTGTGTGTGTGAAAACATGCAATAGTTTTTTTTAAGAGAAAAAAAAGTTGTACAATATTTTTATACAGAAACCCATATTATATTTATATATAGTATATATAGTATATTATAGAGTCACGATCTTATCCAGAAAAGCTTTATCAATTTTGTGAAACAATAATAATTTTATTTAGAAATTGGAATATATCATGTGAGGCCCACTTTCTAATAGCATAGGTTAGTTAAAAAAAAAGTAGAAGCCCATGGTTGTCGGGGGTCAGAGCTGACCCGTGAGAGCGATATTTCCAAAGCATAACTGATTATTATGTCCAAGACTTTACTTTATGTTTTCTTTTTTATTTAATCAAAAGAGGAAGAGAAAATAAAAAAAAAATATAAGAAGAAAAGGAAAACCTAGCTTTTAAACTTTTTAAATATAAAATATATAGGGAGATTTTCATGCATGTTGAGGAAGAGTTTCAAATAGATTGAACAACGAACAATACATATAAGAACTAAGAAGTTAAATCATGTTATGACTTTTTGTCAATACTTTTAAGTTCTAAAAGTATATAGTTAAAAGGACAATTTTTTCCATAAAAATATTTATTATATAAAATATAAAAATCAATCGATACATAATTTCAAGTAATTTAAAATATTTAATAAAATATATTCAGTACTTTTTAACTAATTTCTTTAAGAATCTAATTAATACTAAGACATTAACTTTTTTATGATGCTTGATGGTCAATGTATAATGCGTATAACATGTAAATCGAGTATAATCTAAATGTATAATATTATTAAAATTCTATTTAAAAATGGAACATAATATTGGGTTGAATATAAGTCAAACATGAAATGTTTTTTGTTTTTGTTAATGAAATCTAGCAAAATTAGCCATATTTTTATTTTTTAAATTATATCATGTGTGGGAT
>PYAF01005920.1:164318-197623 GCA_007407185.1 Glycine tomentella
CTTCAAAGAATGGGCTAATCTCATCTGTTAGGAAGTTGATTTTAAATATATGTTTACCATACAACTAAAAAATGTTCTATAATTTTGTTTCGTATTAGATCATATTTAATTTTAAAACATATAAGTGCATTGGTATAATAAAAATATTTAGACTATTTCTATAAAATTTAACTTAAATATAATTACAATATAATTTTTTTATATTATTATCTAATCACAAATTGTTATATATATTAAAATTAATAAGTTATGTAATAAAAATAGTTAAGATAGTTTTTATTTATTCTCATTACAAAATTAATATAAAGTACATTGATCATGCACGAAAACTAAACTTATTGTTGTAATATTGAGGTTGCATTTAGAAAGAAAGAAAGAAAAAGGTAATATTGAAGTTGCTATTCAACTGGTATTTTTTCCCCAATTTTGGGGGTCCATAAAGTGAAACTGATCGAATTTGAACGTCAAAATATTCCTTCGAAAGTTGTCTGTGAAACATCATGCTTCAGTTCCACTTGTTCAGATATTAATAAATGATTAAAAATCACGTATTGGCGTCACAAAGATATCAAAGATTTTACATTAATTAATATTTTCAACAGAACTAAATTAAAATAAACTTATTTTCAATAATTACTATTATGCATGCAATAACCAATGCTGATTTATGAAATATTAATGTTTTTGTTCTAAATTAAAATCTGTACGTTTATATAATTATATTAATAAAGGGAGCTCAGCATGCGAGGTCCTTACCTTGTAACTTGTAAGATCTGAAGAGAGTAAATTCATACAAATTTATTATTAAAAAAAGGTAAATGTTAACATTGGTTAAGGAACTATTTTTGTTAGGAGATGGAAAATTGTGATGTAAATATTTTTTATTTTTTAATTTATATAAGAAATATTTTTTTAGTTCTTTAACTAATATCTTAAGAATTCTTGTTAGTAAAATTCTTAAAAAAATTGAGGATTTAAGCATGTGATATTCAATTCACATGGCTACCTTATTATCATGTTTAAGGTTTTTATTTTATTAACAACGATTATAAGTATTCAGTTCGAAATTTATTTACACTTATGATTTTTTATCACTCCAAGAATGAATATATTTTGCAAAAATTGAACTCATATTTTTTCTTCTTCACAAGTTCAATGTGTTATCAGTTCAGCTATACCCATTGGGTATCATGTTTAAGGTTTACGCTAGTAGTATTATGGAGTATTAGTTTTATGGGTTATATGTTGGTCGTATTACGTCTTACTATAATCCATAAAATGTTTTATCTAGGAGTACCACACTTGTGTCTCATATATAGATGTATTTATTTGGGTATGCTTCTTAGTTAAGAGTTTAATTTTATTGATTATAAGAGTGATCGAACTCTTTTATACAGTCAATTAAATGCAAACCAATTAATGATCAAATGTAGCAACATAAACAAAAAACAATATATGATCAATTAGTGTTTTTTTTTTTTGTTACAGATCAATTATAAAGTTAGAGAGCAAAACAAATCCACGTTCTAATTAATTTGTTTATTATATTTATACCATGATGTTAATACTTAATTAAACTTGTAATTTAAATATGTAAACTGACTTAAAGTCAGCCTAATTATAATAATTTATGGTATATGTAATATTGTGACGGTTTAGACTCATGAATAGGTCCTCTTTTTCTTATCTTTTTTTTTCTTCTTTCAATAAACATATTCCTTTTAAGATTTTGGTTATATTTGGCTACAGCCTCGTAAATGGATCAGCCACGTTGATCGATGATAAAGGAATGGGACAGTGTCGTTTGTCTTCATACAACAGATTGATATCTCTTGGGGGTGAGTGATGAGTATTGTTGGCATCTTCAACATCACAACATGCATTTGTATTAACGTTCAAATGAGAACGAGGTAGTTGTCGTATATAAGGTTATGTGAACATTACTGATCGATTTATTCAATATTGTATTAATGTATGCTCTACTGTATTTTTGTCCTCTTCTCCCTCACATAACCTGTGCATGTTCTGCACATAAGAAATATAAGTCATTCTACTCCATCATTTTATTCTTCGACATTCTTTTTCATTTCAGTGGACCATTCAAGATTTTTATTTTTTATTTTGAAAAAATAAAACACTCTTATTAGGGTGTCAAGTGCTGTCAATTTGTTATACACCGAAATAAGATATTATAGGATCTTACACGGATACTATTTGTCAACTATTGGATTTGTTCGTAGGTTAACCTTTCTTTAAGAGATGTCCTCACAAAGGATGAGAAGCCTCTTTTTGGAAATGGAAAAAAGTTTTCTTGATTCTTCTTGTTTCACTAAATCTTTGATATGCTACAAAACCATTAACTATTAATTAATATTATTAATAATCTTCTTGCAAATACTATTTGAAAAAATAACTAATAATTGCAATACGCCATGGATCTCATTGCCTTGGCTCAGCTCATATCATGAACCTATGAATCTAATTAATGCTTGTTTTTAATAATTGTTGAAGCCCTT
Organism: Glycine tomentella; assembly: GCA_007407185.1. Lineage (NCBI taxonomy): Eukaryota > Viridiplantae > Streptophyta > Magnoliopsida > Fabales > Fabaceae > Glycine > Glycine tomentella. The sequence continues at coordinate 166,835 of PYAF01005920.1, forward strand.
TTTCAAAAGTGTTATCAAAATAAAACAAATGCACATAATATTTTTCTTCAAAAGTACATTCAGCATTAAAAGTTATTCAAATATTTTTTTTATTATATAGATTACAAGTATCTTCCTTAGAGACAATACCGTTCGAATCAGTAAGATTTTTATGAACTGTAAAACTCTTTTTTTAAGTATTTAATATAATGATATATCATGACTTGAACTTAAAATCATTAATTAACATAAAATAATTTCATGTAAGTTGATTTACAATTTCATTATTAACTTATCCAAACCTGCATTTAGACTACTTTCACATCTTCACAAAGAAGGGTGTGTGCCTCTCAAATGGTTCCTTCCAATTTCAAAAGCTCTAGGTTAGCTTCATGAATTCACTTGAGTCACTCCCAATGTGTCTACTCCTTGCTGCATTTCTATTTACTTCTTTAGCTAAGGGCCAATTTTGGATTTTGACACATTGTTGTTAATTTGCAGTCTCAATGTTTTTCTTTAATGCTTTGAAAAGAAAATATCTTTCATCATGTACCAATATATACCAAAATTCAAAGATACAATAAATCTCCATGAGAAGGTACAGTGATGCTAATTCATTTTTGAATTTAAAGCTCCATGGAAGGATGTGACATGCCATCTGACTCCTATATGAAAGCAAGGACTAAAGGAATTAACAATGGTGTATGGGTGAAGGGGCACCTTTGGCTTAAAATGTTTGTTACCTGTGACTCATGGCAGAGTAGTGGGCAAAACTCAGCATACGTTTCATCTACATCATAATGATCCCGTGAAGGACACATACTTTAATTCCTGCGAATAATTCTATGACCTAAGGTCCCATATCTGATTTCTAATAACTATTTTGTACGGTGTAATTTCATTTTGAAATTACTGAATTAGAATGGTTTTTAACAAATTTATCAATATAAAGTAAGTGGTATTTTATGAGTATGACTTGACTTCCTCTCACTTTTTTTACACAGTCACAAACAATGTCTAACGATAAATAATTAAGAGCAATTTTTGACAATTGCCATAAAGCGTAGAAGTCGCAACAATGAAGTATGACTTATATTTCACGTTGGTAATTTTTCAAAATCTATTTGTTTTACCGTTAAAAAAGATAATATTAAAAATAAAGTTATTCTTATGTTATAAATTAGAGCCAATAAATTCTCTGTAGCAAAAAAGAAAAAAAATCGATAAATTCTTATTTGCTCCACTCTTTAACCTAGATACTTTAAACATTATCTTGCTTCTTCTGTTTCTGAAGGCCCATTTCACACACTGTGGAATTAATATAAAAAAAAAATTGTCTCACATCCATATCATTTATTTACATATAGTTAGTCCAAATGGAATAAAACTTAGACCACTTAAGCAAGTTCTTAAATTTAAATATTGTGAATAAAGAAAGTACGATCAAGAATAGAGACCGTGTTAATGTCTATGTCAACGATAAATGTTTACATTGCCGGTAGATATATTATTTAGTTTATCATGTGATAAATTTATAACTAGAGATAGTGATAGTGGTTACTCAAACCCAACTAATATCAATGAATTTTTCAATTGGTTCAACAAAGTTTTAGCATTTTTATTATGATATCTCTTGCAATATTTATCATTAGATTTTGTTTTAAAATTTCTCTACCAACCATATACCAATAAAAAAAATATCAATAATGGAATACAGAAGTACTACGACAACAGAAATCTATTTCTAATTTAATCTAAAAACAACTAAAACATTATAAAAATTTCATTGTTATTATAGTTGATTTTTTAAAACAAAATCGTATTATGATGATGAGTACTCTACAAATTAGGTGACACAATCTTAGTTATATATTTTTGTTGTTTGAGACTTCACATTATGACCTTATTGACCTAGAAATGATTATTATTTTGTTTATGAACTAGGTCTTTGTTCATGAAAAGATTCTTTAGTGTTGGAGACTGGGTATTTTATGGCCATTGTGGGTAGGAGGGCATGAAAAGATTTCTAAATTGTGGTGCCAAGTGACAGATGTGAACTAAAACAAAAACGGCCAGAGGCTACAGAAGAATCTAATCTTATCAAGGACTTGCGATGCCATTCTTTTGACGATGATATTTAAAATCACAAGAAATTTGGGGTGTTTGAATTAATATATGTTTGGTATGGTGTTATATGTAGAATTTTTACAACGGTCACATTATTTGAGCATTAAATAACTGACATTGTATATAATTATATTTTTTTATCCATATATAATTATATGTATTGATAAAATAAGCTCTACAATAATATTATAAGACAATTTTATATTGTAATTCAATCACAATTTATCATATTGACCTTTATGTTAATTATTTTAAAAATAATATATGATCTATTATTGAATTTTACATTGATTATCATTGTTTTTCTATATAATCCTGGGCATGTGAATGACTATTAAAATTATATGTATTTCTCACTTTTTTGATTTTCATATAAATACATTTTAAAAAATTTACTAAAATCAAAAGCGACAATGTTTGCTGTCCCATTTTGTTAAGCGAATGCTGATTAATCAGTGGCATAAGAGTAGTGGAATTCAGTACAAAAAAGTAGTTTTGAAAATAACCATTTATTAATCGAAACTTCACATTCATTTATAGTCTGGATTAATATTTTAGCAAAGATATGTCAAAACAAGTATTGGAAAGTATTTGTTAATGTTATATCTTAGTAAATTTATCGAGTAGTTAGAATGTTTATTCCTTTTAGTTTTGAACCACCTTGATTTCCAATAAATAAGGAATTTTTAACAATTTTCATGTTTTATTACAAATCCAACTCAAAGCCTCAAACACAATTATAAATAAGGATGATACAAGTTGCATCATGCACCTGAACTAAATAAGGAATGTTTACAATTTGATGAGTTTTATCACAACTTGAGGTCAAGCATAATTACAGACAGAGATGATACAACAGAGCTAAATTGATATTTCTGCTACCATTTTGCCAATATTAGTCTTACAATACAAAGGAAGGAATCAAAGAGGCTTTGCCCCACCACCATTCTCCTGTGCATTGTTGACTGGTGTTGAAGAACCACTCTTTTTGGGGCCACTATGACCAGTGATTGTCCTTCCCATGAACTTCCCTGCCTTGCTCAGTCCACTACCAAATGCTCCAAGACCACTCCCAACAAGCCCGGCTCCTGCACCGATGCCACTTCCAACAAGCCCGGCTCCAGCACCAATGCCACTTCCTACAAGCCCGGCACCGGCAATAACACCAGTACCAACCAGTCCAACACCAGACCCTACCACAGATACTGCTCCATCTAGTGCATCCATCGTGCTTCCTATCACTCCTGCTTCTTTCAGTTTCTTCCTTTCTTCTAGTATCTTCTTTTCTTCCTCTAGTGCAACCAGCTGCTCTTCCTTGTTAAACTGATAATACATGACCTGAAATTGCATCCTGGTTATGATCTTGAATCAACTAAGAGGGCTATAAGTGACCGACAAATAGGAGAAATTATCCAAATGATAGTAAGATCTGAAAACCTGAAGGGAAGAGAAAAAACTTTATATTCTCTTTTTCTTAGTTTACATTTATATCTATGTATACCGTACAAAGTTCCATAATAATGTCACTATCAACTACAAATAGATCGTCGATATACCTTTACTGTTAAGGTTCCTCGATCCTTCTTATCTTTCACCTTCAGTGTATCAAGTGAGGGCAGCAGCCTCAATTCAATCTCCTTTTCAGTTTGTATTTCTAGATCATTAAGGGGTAACTGTGCAATTCCCAATCGCTTATCTTGTCCAATGTCTTTATCAAGAACCTGTTTGGAGAGGAATGAACAATATTTGTGCTAACTCTTACATCAATCAAGTTATAGAAACAGTTTATTTTGAGTTATAGGGAGAAAAACATTGGATTTCAAATCAATACATTAACCACTGTAACAGTGTAGTGATGGATGAAACCCTTGGTTTGAACCAAGTTAAATAAAAACATAAAACCTCTGGTCAATATTAAAGAAACTATCGCCAAATTTTCAAGAAATGACATGCATAGGAAACCTGCCATTTGAGTAGTAATTAAGTAGAAATTCTAATATCAACCACCAGAGATTATAGAACTGCCAACAGTGGCAGATCCAGAATTTTTTTGACTTGAAGCAAAATATACTAACAGAAAATTTTAGTGTTGCAAGGAAAATCTAGTTTCAAAAAAAGAATGGTCTGGAATCAGAATTAGGAGATTCATATTATCCGGGCTGTGAAACAAAAGTAATCATACTTGGGAAGATGTAATATGCTTCTAATCATCTTACATTAATTTCAAAACCACAAGCAGGCAATTAATTAACCAGATTTTCATCTTCATATATATTGAACATATATGAAAATTAAAATTTCGAATTCTTCAATAAGTAATTAGCATAATTTAAGGACATATATTTATGAAAACAAAAATGTCACAGCATATCCCTAAGAAAGGAGGCAGAAGAGAGTGGCATAAAAAGGAGGTAAAGTATTAGTTGGGTAAAACCTCGAGAATTAGTGATTGGGTCTCCTTGTCTTCTGCAATCAACTCAAATTTCTCATTCCATGTAGGATTCAAGTTGTTATCAATAACCTTGGTTTTATACTTAAATAATGGTCGAATATGCACGACTACATAAGGATCTGACTTTCCAATCATTTCCATATTCTTTAAAGCAGTCGCTTTCACTACAGTCAGTGCAAGTTTTCCCTGGGGTTTAAGCTCCAGTTCACTGCAAGAAAAAAAAAAGGTGCTGATTATGTAGTGTAACTCTAAACATAATTGAGCACTAACTTGAAATTAATATTCCCAGTTTCTTTATTTATTTTTTTTCAAAGGAGGGGTTTGAAAGATGTGATATTTGCTCGAAAGAAGCAGGGGAAACATCTAGTGAATCTCAAAGTTGCAGATTGATTTGTTCTGGGTAAGGAAATCTGATAAGATTGGGAGTTTTATCACACTTCTATACAACTATCTATACCCTATGGTAATGAATGTTGGGCTTTAAACAAAGAACAGGAGGAAAAAAAATAGAAGTAGCAAAAATGAGAATGTTAAGATGAATATGTGATTAAACAAGGACATGATATAGAATGATTGCATACATGGCAATATTGATGTGACACCTATTAAGAAAAAGATGATAGAAAAGTTAATGTGGCTTGGATAGTTGGATATATGCAAAGAAGGGCTACTGAAACCACTGATGGGGAAAGTAGATTCCATGGTTTGTAGCCTTATTAAAAGCATTAGAGAAAATTATTAAAACGAATATCATGGAAAATAGTATCCTTGGGAATTTGGTTTTTTAACCGAACCGAAAGGTAGCCAACCTCATGGAATAAGGCTATATTGTTGTTTTGCTTCTTACACAAATTTCAAACTGAAATGTAAAATTTTGTTAAAAGGATATAGCAACATACCTAGTCATGTTTTTATCTGCAATCAGAAAGAATAAAAACAAAAGCAAAAACTTCCAGAAGATTAATATTTACCTGGTATCAATAGGAATGCCACCTAGTGGAACCACAATCCTATGAGGCCATTGGAGCATGTCAGTAACAATTGAGTTCACAGTATCCTGTAAAATGGTGGGTAAATATTAGTGTTACAAATGCTACTTCAAAAACTGTCAAGGGAAAGATGCAGTACATAAAACAAATAACTCACATCAATCATATCTGAGATTCCAGGAATAGCCGTTAAACTTCCACCAACAGCTTTCAGAGTATAATCAATCCTGGGCTTTGGCTGATAAAATGTTAATGGAAAAGTCAGTAATTCCAAGAGTGAAAAAAAGGTTTTCAAGAATTCAATTTGAATGTAGATTTAGGCCAAGAGAAGAATAAAACTGTTTAGTTATGTAGTGTCCCCCCATTCACAATCTTTGAGTAGTGTATTGTCCTAATAATGGCCCCAACATCATCATTTTGGTGAGTCACTGAAGTTGATATTTAAATTCAATTAACATATGTTTTGATATGAAGGGACCTCTTTCTACCTTCTTGGTTTTTTGCTTAATCAACTTCCTACATGTTCACACATGATTCTTACAGAAAAATCATAGAAGTAATGCCAATTAACCATATCTTGCAGTGACAACACGCATATGCAACTAAAGTAAATGGGCAATCCAAATGCTTTGAACTACATTTACAGTAGTCCGCAAATGGGTTTGCAAAAAGATAACTGTAAATGGGAGATTAAAATGCCAAGTAGATCATTTTAAAAAAATTCGGAATAGCAATAAAAAGGAGGAACAAAAAACCAATAAAGATAGAGCCACTATATCCTTTCGTATGCAATTACATGCCTTCAACAAGGATTACCTCAGCAAGCAGAGCTACAACAACAGCAGAAATGCAAGGGATCTCTTCAGCAAGTTGGAATATCACACGGACAATGGTGAAAACCTGTAGATCCTTCAACTGAAAGAAAAGACAATAAAACTTCAAATTTTAAAATTTGTGAAAGGAATGTCATAAAATTATGATGCAACAAGTGCAGCTTCCACAGCCCAACAGATTTATGCAACAAAATAGGGATTGATGAAATTATGATTAGGCTAAGTCTTACCTGAATAGGAATTGATGCAACAAGTGCAGCTTCAACAGCCAAAATAATACTAGGATCACCACCCCAACGGAAATCAATATCCATTATGATTTGACCTTTGGTTAAGCTCTGAACACGAATACCTGCATGCATGAACAAATTATGCATATAAAATTCTTTACATATGAAATGAACAGAAATTTTGACAAAGGGAAAGAAAACACAGAAGTGTTAAGAAAACGCAAATTTCCTGATTTTCGAAATGTGGGGGAATACATGTCTATTATTTTATAGGGGGTCAAAATTGCAGATTGGAAAAACAGGGGGACCGAAGTTGTATTTTAGCGTAAATTGATTTCTAAATTGCTTCCATCATCTTGACTTCTAATCTATCAATCCATCAATAGGAAGCAAGCAAGCAAACAGACGCAGAGTATCGGCAGGTCAAGCAAAGACTTTTACCAGCATATAACTATTTATAAGTCAATAGGGGGATTTCTTTGAAGTATGGATCAATATATTACAAGAATTTCCTTTTATCTTACAGAAATTTTTGATGCAGTTGTGCAAGTTAGGTTTACACGAGTACCTATAAAACAATTCAACAAGAGAATTTATCTTTTCAATTATTTTTTGATAGAAGAATATACTAAAAGGAAGAAACGAAAGAATGTACACCAAGGGAGGATACAAAATCCCCAATAAATAAAACAGTCAAAGTGGCTAAAAAAATGCACCATATCTGTCCAATGCTTTGCATATCTGTAATTGGAAATCCCTTGAAACAACCAAAAGATAAGCACAAAAGGAAATCGATGAACAGAATCCAATCCCACAAAAAAATTAAGGGCAAAGAGATACCCATGAAAATATGGGTATTATCCTCTAAACCAAATTGTGACGAACCAACAATCCCAAAAAGCTTAAGCTGTTAAGTGAAGATACATGAGGCTTTATATTACATCTCTAACACATACATGCAACATAAGATACACAAAGAAGTTTAGATGATGATTGAAGGGCAAAGTGTACAAGGATTAGAACATATAAAGATTGGTATTCTTAAATACTGAAATTTCCTCCTTAAATAGCTTACAGGAGAAATACTGTAAAAATAAATACCATCAGAAAGCTTATGGTACCCATTAAGACAGAATTTAGTTTGGAATTTGAATGGGAGGACAAAAAAATAGACTTCCATAATTTCAAAACCCTGATCCAACAAAAGGTCTCACAATTTTATTTTAAATATGACATAATCTAAAAGAAATGCTGTCAATATAGACAGACAGAGCAGCCTCATTATCAGAATTTAATATTACTCAAGTGTGGTAGTAAATTTACTTTTGGGGGGGGGGGGGAGAGGAAATTGAGCTGAGAAACTACTATTTGTTGATACCTTCAATTTTCGGAGCCACATTTCCAAGTGACAGCTTGCTAAATTTCAATGAAGTAATTCCTGGAGGTCTGTACTCTTCTAGCAGTGGTTCAACAGATTCTCTGATCACCATGGTTGCTGCCTAAAAGAAAAAAAAATCAATCAATATCAAATCATGTCATCTATTTAAGCAAAACAGGAAAACACCTCAATGTTTGCAAGGAAATTTAACGTAAAAGGTCTCCAAGAGCCTGAACACAGAGAAGGGATTTGTGTCTAAGCAAAGCATGGTGCATATCGTATAGAACATTGATACATACAACATTCTATAGAAAAATTTTGAAAAAAAAAAAAGAGAAATAATATATATATATACACATATATATATAGGAAAAATATCAAATAAGAATACTTCTTATTGTGAGAAATCTTATTTATTGGGGACAAGATCAATTGACACCAAAAGTCAAACTTGTGTATTTATACCACTAAATAAATTTTGATAAATACGAAATTAACCAATCCAACCGTTAAGTTGAAAGTTCTTATAAAGTAGATCAATTTTGCAAAATTTCATACAAATCAAAAACAATTTGCTACTTCATCGCACTAATTTCTTTTGATAGATAGTACGCTATTTAAAACATAAATAAATATTGATATAAATTATTAGAAAGATAATATCAAATGATTCAACTGTTGAATTTATTATTGGAACACAAATATTTGTGTATTGTTATTGCTAGAATTGAGTATTAGAAATTTGGGGTTAGACTCTTACTCAACTCGATAAAAACTCTATATAAGGATTTTTTTTCTTTCAAACAGCACAAATGGAGTATTAGAGACAATATACTCTAATACCAAAATTAAGAATTTGGACTTAGAGTTTAACTCAACTCCATAAAATCAGTTTTAAGGTAAGGATAGGCCAAGCTTTAGAAGTTCTATTTAAGCCATATCACTAGTCAATGTGAGATTAACCATTACCCTTGAGACTGAAATTGAGGTAGTCCCCAAAGAGGCCACAACTAAGGCAGGTTAGGGGTGACAATTAAATGAATTAAGACGACTTTCTAACACTCCCCCTCATGCCTTGGGCTACTAGCCTAGAGCGTGACAACGTAGATGGCTCAACTATGAATCTAGGATAGGTTCTTATACGATTTTAGAATTTGGGTTTAGGACTTAAACCCAGAAAACCGGCTTGTAAGTTGAAGACTGTCCAAACTTTGTAAGTTCTATAAACCATATTTTTACCCAATGTGGGACTAAATACCACCCTTGAGACTGCAAATAAGGCAGCCCCAAAGAGGCCGCAATTACGGCGACTTTCCAACAATAAGCAATCTATATTCTAAAAAATAACATGCCTAGCCACAGAAATTTTGGGAACTTTTGAGTTCAAACATATAAAACAAATCTTGTAAGAAATCAATGGATGACACTGCCCAAACTGTTGTAAATTACTATACAAATACATAATGAGCGTGCATGCATACTCACTTCTGCTACAAATGGCCAAAGTTTGGTCAGTTTCTTGTTTAGCCATTTCACCTGTAAAAGCCCATGCAAGGAAGAGTTATACACACTACACAATCACACTAGAATAATAGGTGCACTGTATAAAATTATTTCAAATCCACCTGTTCATATACAGGAAAAGATATCCACTCAGGTAAATTATCACCACAAATTTTCTTCAAATCATCTCTATTAAGGGATCCAAGGAGTTTAATGTCAGCTGCCTGCAAAGCAAATAAATAATGAACATTAAGACAAGAAAAAAATTGTTAAAACAGGACATTTTTAATATATTGATTGATAAATTTTCTTTTGAAATTTAGTTTAATAAATTTTAAGGGTGAAATTCAGAATCAGAACTGCACATCCTGCTGTTCATTTTGAAACTACAGGGATCCTATTCTGTTTGGATCAGTGGAACTGTGGAACAGAGGGGTATGAGAAATTGTTCCTGTGGTTGGAGGCTATTTCAGACAGGGGAGAAGAATGAAATGCTGGGTTGTCACTTTCCCTAGCTGTATGTCATAAGTCTATATTTGTTTGCAATATTTAAGTGCTTGGTTGAAAGTTTAAATTTATGTATTCCACTAATCTATTAATCTCATTCACTAATTAATTTTCATGCACTATCTGTGTAAGAAAATTTACATTGTCATCAACTAATAAGAAATCATCCTAAAGATAACTATTAAGGTAATTATTATAAAAGTTAACAAATTTATCCCATCAATGATAATTTATGATTGGATGCTAGTATAAAAAACTTTTAAATTGTTTGTACATTCTAAGTGAATTCTTTTATAAAGGGAACATAATTTCCACTTCATCCCAATCCCATCTCTTCCACTATTTCGTTCCATATACTCAAAAACATGTTAATACATTAAAACCCCATACCCTACTATATTTATTTGCCATTTTTATCATGAAATTTAATTGTAATTTGTAAGCAATCTAAAGTGATAGAAATTTGTCTTCACCCTGAAAATTCAAGCAATCACATTTTTGAGATCCCACCACCACAGTATATCACCACCATGTTTTAATTTTCCACAACTTAAATTGTTTTAATATAAAAAAAACTTTATTAAAAAGTATTGAAGAATACAACTAGGGAGAGAGAAACACTGGATATAACAACATATGTAAAGATTCAAGAGAGGTCACGAACATAATCCTATCCCATGACAAGTTCAAGGGCAAAGAAATGGACTTGCCAAGTTGGGAACTTAATTCCTAGAAATGAAATTTAGAAACTGAAAATAAGATTTAGAAGAATTCAGAGTTCAAACTGTCTTATCTTATGAATAAGCAGAAAATAGTTTTGAGTTGAGCAGGAATAAGACTGTACTTCACTAACTTCTCTATCATTCAAAGAAAGTATGAAAAAAAAAAAAAAAAAACTAGGATGAGACTGTAGCCAGGTCTTTTCAGTCAGTCCTACATCATCTTGACTTGTTCACTTCTCAAGTCAGTATGAAAAGGCAAATCAGAGAACAGATAAATGTGAGTTTGTGCAATGTGAAGGGTAATAATAAGGGGTATCACAGCTAGGAGATGCAACCTAACATTTAAAGAACAGAAAAAGCTGATGCACAACTGTACTTCATCCAGGAGGCAGAAAAAAATAAATAGAATTTATAAGTTTAAAAATCCAAAAATCTCATTCATTTGTTTTAATGTTGTTATTGAGAATTTTGAGATTAATTGTAAAATTTTCATTATAAAGGGCATTTGAGTATTTTAATCATTAGTCATAAAGCTAATTATGGTTGAAAATTAAATTAGTGTTTAATAGTTATAAACAGAACTAGTGCAATATAGGTTATTATTTCAACATCTTAATTTCCACATCAGTTGTGGAAGGCAATGAAGGATTGTATTTTACTGCCTAAAAGAAAAATCTAATCCAGAGGTATTGCATACAAGGTTCTTCTTCTGCTTTTTACTGAGATAGAAATTCTGTAAATTGATAAAGCGTCTCCTTAAGGTTCTTTGACCAAACCAATTGCTTAAGAAAAGAATATTGTGCACTCTTCTCCCACCAACCTATTTTGAGACATGACGTTTCATTCTATCACTTTTAGTATTCATCATTCAAACTCAGTATTGTTTCCCTATGTGATCCTTTCTAAAATTGATTGCTTACACCCCTCCCATACGATAAGTTTTATTAAAATTCACCAGTGGATTGATTATTGACAGTTTGACACTCCCATGAACCCAACGCTCACCCAATTTTTATCAAGGACAAAACTTAAATGCAATTCTATAGTAGGTGTTTTTGGTACTGTCTTCCTATCAGAATTGGAGTTTCACCTTGCTAATGCACATAATAAAGATTTCTATTAATTGTTAACATAGATTATCGAGATGAAACTCTAATTCTGACCCGAGATAACAGCACTAAAACTGAAAAACGACACCTTTGGTAAGTTGTCATTTTTTTCATTTAAAAATTGAAAAAGCCACCTACTTATCACTTCTCTATTGATCAACAATTTTTTCCAACATTGCCTAGTACAATGAAATGCACACCATATCTCAAACATTAATCAACAAAACCAAAGTCAAAGCATGAATGAACTAAAAACAAAAACCACCAAAACCCATACCTTTGCAATTCGTTTGGCACTTCGATACTTCATCATGCGCGCCCATCCAGCCATCAATGCGATACCGAACAACACCCCCATAAAAATCCCAGAAAACAAACCCATTTTCCCAGATTCCAACACCACCTTCCCCTTGCAACACAAACCCAAAAGTCAAACCAAAGACAAACACACCCACATGAGGAAAAAGCACAAATTCAAGTAAAAAAAACGAAACTTTCAGTGAAATTCGAGAAAAACAGCTCAAAGGGTCTTACTTTAGAGGATGAACTCCAATTGGAAGGAGATTCTGCGGAGAGACCAAAAGTTGCAACCAAGAGAAAAACCCAAAGTGTTGATTTTTTTTTTCTTCTTCTTGTTAATGCTAGGATGTGTGGGACTCCCTTCTCCACTGTGAGTGAGTTTTCGAAATTGTGAATAATGCAAACTTTCTCGTTTCTAACGTTACTTTCAGTGTTGTGGGTTCATCTTCTCTCCCTCCACAGGATTGAAAACAAAGCATTAAAGGCTTTCTAGCTGAGCTGTAGGGTCTCCACATCTTCAACATTGTTGTCATTTTTGGATTTATACTTTCCTTCTTTCTTTCTTTTTTTTTTATAGCAGATTCATACTTTCCTTTTATTTTCTGTAATTTTATTTACTTCTCTGCTGGTTTATTTTCTTTTTGGCATACTTCTACTAAAATTCTCTTTTTTATTGATAAAAATTTATAAAAAATGAAAAAAGTTTAGGAAAAGTTATTAAATAATAAGTGAAATTCCATAATAGTTTTTAAATTTTTAATTAATAATGAAAACATAATTAAAATAAATATAAAACAATTTTATAATATTAGTAACAGTGAGTTATTATATTTATAAATTTATTTTTTATAATAATTATTTTAAAAGTTATATTAATGATTATTTTGTTGTTGTTGAGTGTAGCTATTAAACTTTAATAAAAATGTTAAAAATACATTATTAATATCTGTCAAATTACATTGTGAAATCAGCTACAAATTCAGAAAATTACATGTCTTGGGTGTTTGAGTATTGACAGATTGGAGTTTGGACCGTTTGGTAATGGAAAAATATCAGAGCAAAGTGAAAAATGGGAGGTTGTTATTTCCAGTGCTTCGATGACACTTGGAATTTGTCTCTTTGTGGAGGCTTTAACTATGTCCGTGTCTTACCATATCCACCGTAGTCTAACCAAAATTTCGGGGCAAATCATGTGTTACCTTGACTTTTCAGACCAACTGTGAGAAGATATTCGGTTCGGGGAGCTAAATTTGCCTTTACCATTGTTCTTCTGTGCATGTGCAACCAATAGTGTTATTTTCAATTATATTACTTTTACAACAGCTTTTATATTTGTTTCTTTTTCTTCTGTTTTTCCTATTATATAATGAATTTCATTTTATTACACACTTTTCCCCTTGTTTTCTTATCTCTCTTCATAATGAAAAAAAAATAGAATATGATTATTCTTGTGGAATAAGTATAATTTGTAAATCATAAATTGACAATGATTTTTTAACTTCAAATTATGATCTTAATTTCGATATAAGCATTAATATAAGTTTAAAATAATTTTTAATTTTTTTTACCTTTTAAAAAAATTATCTTATTAGTATAATTTCTTAAACATGTTTTTATTGGCAAAAGGTACATATTTCACAAAAAAAAAAAATGGGTCTTTAAAATTATACTTAAACACACTATTTGAAAATGAAATTTAACTTTCAAGTCTTGCTTATCCCTTTCTTCTTCTTCTATAACAAGGTTGTTCACTTTTCATCCATCTTTGGCTAAGATAAGCTCAATATCATGTCATGGTCCAGTTGCTTCACTGTTAAGGTGAGATATTTTTCCTTGGAAAATGTCTATGCATGTTAAAATAATTTATCGTACATCTTTTCTTAATGTAAAAGTTTACAAAGAAAGTTTGATTTTCTTTGTCTTATTAATTTATTTATTTGAAGGGGGGGTAGGGACATTGAAAAACCATATATGTCATTTGTTGGGTTGGGATCACTTGACAAAAATATCCAGCTTAGTGTTAGCTGGATGATGAATATGGAAGCACAATGAGAATATCTTATTCCTTAATAACAATTTGGGTCCTACTTTACAGAATGTGTACTTAACGAGGGAGGCATGGTGCCTATATTTTAGGTAAAGTGGATTTTCTGTAGTTTGGAAACAAATTGCATGACCATCAACACTCCAACTGCCTATAATCAATGAGTTTTTCTTACATTTTTTTATATTATAAGATAAAGCTCTTTTATTTATTTATTATGGTTTATAGATAACGTACAGTTTAAAAAGAAACTGTTGACAATTTGAATTTGTATGTTGTCTACATTTTTATGGTTTATATCTTTATCTTGATATTAAAAAATGAGTTTTGGAGAGAAAATTGAGGGCAATTTTTTTCACTGTTTTTTAATTCGATTTATTTCTTTTATTTTTTCTCAAAATAAGGATAATTCTCTAATGAAATTATTTAGGCAATCAAGAGTATTTTTCTTACCATCTTCATAATTACGTTAAATTGGATAGGATAGTCCATTTATCTTTTACAATTTGTAATTTGTCACATATTTTGTTATATCTTTTTCATTTATTTTTATATTTTTTTGAATTTAAACATTAAAGGGAAAGATATAACATATTATCTATCAGATTACAATAATATAAGAATTGTAATAAAAAATAAAATAAAAAACGTAACTAGAATAATAATAATAGGTTAAAATAAATGTTAAAATTAAAATTCAAATATAAAATAATCTTTTATGTTGATAACAAATAAAGAAGTCTTAAGAAAAAATTGAACACAATTTTTTTACATTATTTATTTTTATTTTTTATAGACTATAAGTATTTTTTATTGAAGATAATCATGTTTAAATTAAATAAGATGATTGTGGATGACAAAAATCTCCCTCGCTCTAAATATTTATTACAATTTCATATCCATAACTCAAACATGAGACTTCTAATTAAATTAAAATAATTTTGTGTGAATTGATCAACACTTTAATTATATATCCTATTTACTCCTTATAGTTTTACTCAAAATAAGGATAGTTTGGTAATGAAATTATATAGGTAATTAAGGATATTCTTCTGACCAACTTCACAAACTGCCGTAAATTTAGATAAAATAGTATATTTTTCTTTTACATTTTGTAATTTGTCACATATTTTGTTATATATTTCCACTTATTCTTTCCATTTTACTGTGTATTTGAATTTAAATTTTAATATTAAAGGAAAAAGTTTATTTGATATATAATAGGGAAAAAATGTATTTTTAGTTTTATATTTTTGGTTAAAAACATTTTACATCGATAAATTTAGTTATTGAACTTTCAAAAAAATGTAGATGTAGCTTCTCTTCTATAAAAATTCATAATATTTTTAAAACTAGAAAGAACTAAATTTACATGTTTTTTTTAATATAAGTTTGAGAAACAAATTTATCAAAAAAAAAATTAATCACATTTGGTGGAAAATATAAGGATTAAACAAATTTTTATTTAATACTATCTTATAGAGGAAGAGGTTGCCCAATCACTTCTGTTCCGACCCTAATGTATGGGGATAAAATGAAATCTCTTTGGTTTGACAAGGGGAATGGAAAGTCTAAAAGCTTCGCATTACATTTTGTCTATACGATAAAAGCAACTAACTTTTTAGGCTTGTAAGGACAGCACATCATGACTATGATATCAAAAGGTAAAAAAGTTTTCCGAAATGACACTTGCAATTCTCCTTATTTATCATACCTTTTAAAAAAAAATATTGATCGATTGATACCTAATAAGAAAAAAAAGAGAAAAAAATATAAATGTAAGATAGAGAAAAACGATAAATATTAAAAAGATGTTTAAAATATAGAGATATTCATAAATTATTACTATTTTTTAAGAAAAACATAATTTCATTGAAGTATAATTTGTGAATGAAAAGAAAAAGTTCAAATAAATCTAATGGTATAAATATGTGAAAATTCTTTTGTACATTAATAATATATACAAATAGTTTTATATAATCATCTAATCATAATTAGTTATGTATGATAAGTTTATTGATTTTTAAAATAATTATTTTAAAATATTTCAAATAATAATTTGTGATTGGATAATAATATAAAATTGTTTTACATTTTCAGGACAAAGACATTAAACTTTAATAATAATGAGCATTCCATATAAGTTTTTTCTTTCAACATTCAAGTTTCCTTTTATAAAAAAAAAGGGATGTGCATGGTAAATGCAACACATTTTTAAGGCATTAAACATAAATTTTTTTCATATGGAGTGGATTCCCAAAACAGTTTTCAAAATTATACAGGTTGAGCATTTTCATTAGTCTTGAATTTATAAATGAAATTTATATTAGTGAAAAATTAAAGTGAAAAAACTAGCTAAATATTAAGGAATCTAGTTCAATTGGTTTGGCAGCATGCATAAGTTATGTAAATTTTTATTTTGATTCATAGGATAAAAAATTTAATTAAAATGAATGACATGATTTACAAAGTCACTAACTAATGAAAGGTTTTCAAAATTTCAGAGATTAAATTAACTAATCAATTTCAAAAGATTAACTTAAGAGTTTATCATTTTGAGCATTTGGGATATACATCACTTAGGAGTAACAGGGCAAATATAGATTTGGGGATATTCATCACTTACTAGTATAGTTGGGAAACACATTTTGTATAGTTTGGGGATACAGATTTAGCCTCACCACAACCAAATAGTTGGGCTTTTGCTACCTATGTTTTGTAAATGGATTGGATACCACTTGTACTCTCTTGAAAGTTTTCTTTACCTGTTAAAAAAAAAAATCGTTTGACTTTTGTTAACATCATATTGATTTTAACTTTTAAGAGCAACTTTAGTGCAAGATCTTGAGTAAGGATTTTGAGCTCAAGATCTGATCTTCACTGGATCTCCCAATAAAGGAGGTAGAGAGATCTCCAACATGGAGAATGAGTTCTTGTAGAAGAACCCTTAAGATCTACATATTGTTCAAAAAAGAATAAATTTTTTTCCTCTTTCTCTCTTCCTAAGATCTCAAAATAAGATCTATCATTAAAGAACAAAATAGGAGGGATCTTGAGAGATCTTCAATCCTACATGGCACTATGGGGTCTACCAAAAAGTGGTCTAAGATCCCAATTTGAGATCTACCACTAAAGATGCTCTAAGTAATTGAAAGAGAAAAATTTATTGAACAAGAAAACGTTTAATAGCATTAAAAATATAAAAGTGTAATAAATATTTTTTCCTACTTTTAATTCCTTAAATTTAACTTTAAATACTAATCTTTACAAATTAGCTTGTGATTAATGATAAAAGAAGTTAGTGATATGTAAATGAATCTGTTGTTAGTGTTTAACTCAACCTAAAAAAAAAGACACTATCAACTTACAATAAATCATGACAAATATGACTTTTAAAAAAGTAATTATATTTAAGTTTTATAGATAAACAATATAATTAAGACTTCATATCAATATCACAAGAATCACACAAAAACATATTTGTAATCTAATGAAAGTATAAAAACTCCAAACAATGTCATTACATAGGCTATTTTTCCAAGTTTTTATGATCAAATTGTGCTTCTTGCGTTGTGAATATCAATGATGGTTGTGTTGTGACAGTGACATCAGGTGTCAATGATGCATACACGCATGGCTTTGAAACTAGCCTTGCAATTTGATGCATACACACGACATTGTAACTTGCTTTCTCCATCAATTATTGACTAGCAGGTACTTGGCATTAACATTATTATTTTTTAAAGGGTGTTATGCTAAATATCAACGTCTTAATCGACATAAACTCAACTTGTCAACTATCATGTGCTTGTACATTAACAATTTTTTGGGTGATATTCCGAATATCAACGTCTTAATAGTCATAACCTGTAATTTGCAATTACTAAATAGGTCTTCCTTGGCACCATTCCTTTAGTTTTGCGGTTAAGTAGTTGGTATCTTGTGCATAATTTATCTAATCCACATCGCGTAGTTAAAGGTTTAGAATCTAATCAAAGGTTTGGGGGCATATTGTGTTCGATTAAAATTGATAAATTCCTGCACCGTGACATCTCATCATTTGAATTGTTGAGAATTTTGTGATGATCACGAGTGAAATTTGTTCGTCTTTCTTCATGTAATAAATTTTGCATATTATTAATTTATTATACATGAAAGTGGGAAAAAAGAGAGCAATATGAGAAGTTCATTTGGGATTTCATAGTCATTAACTACTCATTAGCCATTTATCATTCAAATTGCAGAAGTGCTATTTGTTTGCACAACATTAATTTCACCAATTCTTTTCTACTCATTTACTTGATAGTTATTTGCATTTTTACTGTAAATTACCGGGGCCTTTTTTCTCAATGCTCATAAATATTCTTTCAAATTTTCTATTTCACATGATTTTGAACACTTGGACAGTTGGAACTACAAGTGTATGGATTAACCAACGTGAAATGATTTTAACTTAACTAATAATCTCAAATTTGTGTTTTTATTATATACAATATATTTATGCTCTTTATAAAAACAAGATCTTGAAAACTTGTATGATTTACTCCAAATGCGATGGAGAATTGAGATTACCGCTATTTTAAATATTATAATACAAACTAAATATTTTATACTACACATATATACTCAACAGAACAAACTTAATATTTTATACTACACGTAAATACTAAAAAAACCAAAGCTAAAGAAATTCATGAAATAATACGTAATTCATAGTTTACAACACAATCATCATCAATCTAAGAGCAATAAGAGCATAATAATAAACCAAAAAATGAAAGATCACAGATAAATTAATAGAAAAACAACATAACAAATTAGATAAAACAAAATTGGCAAAATGTGAATTGAGTGGAAAGTATAAAGATAGAAGAAAGAAAAAAACATAGGATAAAATATAACCTTGTAATGTGTGAAGGAATAAAGGTCAAAACAGGGGTAACTTTTTACCCAAACAATGATGTTTCAGGAGTAAATATAGCATTTGAAGTTTAATATTATGGCCGTGCACTGTAGCGCCCTAAAAAGCTCTATTTAGGCCACTATTGCAGCAGCTACAGCGGTTACTGAAAATCGCTCAGCTATATGATTCCATAATAACTCAGGGCTGCTGTATAGAGCGCTATTGACTAACATGATGGGGGCGTAGTTTAAGGTTTTGTATGGTAGAGAGAGTTTGGAGGGGAAGAGAAATGTTTAGATAGAGATATCTATTTGTTTGGGAGTTTTAATTTTTGAGGGAAAGAATTTGAAAATTTTTAAAACTCCTCTGAAATCTTTCAAAGCCTTCAAATTGTTATCCCCCTTATTTGGATGTTTTTAGAAGGAAAAGTAACTAAAATTATTATTTTATATCAGTCAGTGTTAACAAAATTACTATTCTACCCTAGTCAGTATAAAATATAAAATGTATTAATTTTTTAAATAAGGAAAAAATTGTAAAAATTTCTTATTAACTCTCCATTTCCTTTTTTAATATATTTTTAACTCCCAAACAAGAAGAAATGAACTTCCCTCATCTTCCTTCCTTTCCTTCTCCTTGAATCTCTTTTCTTTCCTTCCCCTCCTAACTCCTAAACAAAGCCTTAAAGTATTAAGAGGTATCTTTTAGAAAAGAATTTTGAGCAAGTTCAGGGTTTATCCTCTCAATCTACAACAAATTAGTAATTTTTTTTAAATTGCAATATTTATATTTTTTTTTGCGGCAAAACAATTTATACAAGATCACTTCTTCTTTTTTTTAATTTTTATTTTTCAAAAACATAATTTTGGGCCTGTTTTTGTACCCGTGAACTGCAGCCTTCTAAGTTCCCTCCACACAAGCCGTCGTCGTTTCAGCACCGTGTTAGGGTTCTTTCAATTTTCTCTGATTGCCGTCAAACATCACACATCACCCACCAACTATACACGTCGCGGTTTCTTCTCACTGACTCGCGGAATCGGAGGAACTCTTTGTTAGTGTCTTGCGGCATTGAGCCCTAAACCACATGACTCAGGTTCTCTCCCAAATATTAATTCATGACTTTCAATTTCAAGCTTTTTTTTTTAACGAAAAATTGAATTCTATTTCTCTTGGGGACATAACCGATTTGAATTACTTGTCAAAATGAAGAAGCAAAGAGACAGAGTCGTAGATTCCATGGAAACCCAGTACGAGGAGAGTGAGAAAGACGAGTCTTCTTCTGCTTATAGTTCCTCAGAAGATGTGGGTAACTTAAAAAATGTCATAAAGTTGCGATTTTTATGGGTTTTTTCTTTTGGGGTTTCTTCAAAACCAAGTTCATAGTGAGTGTGTAAGGTGTGATTGATTTTTGTTGATTATAGGAGGAAGAGGAAGAGATAGAGAAGGAGCTGGCTGATGTAACATTTGAGGAGTTGCAGAAAGCTCGCTCGAATGGGGCACATGCATTTTTCCAGAAATCCAAAGAAGACAAAAAATTAAAAAGGGCCAACAAGAATAGGTATTGTATTTTTAGCAGTTTAACAGAGTGGTGTTTTTTCCCCCTTCTGATTTTTGTGTCTATGAAGCCTGATGCTAATAAATGTGTAATGTTTGGCAAGGCCAATGGAGGCTAGTAGCAAGAAGCCAGTTTCTGGGTTTAGAGAGGTCATCCAAGCTCCAAAGAAGGTGGATTTATTTGTTACTTGTATAGAGTGTAATGTTATATTTATTTTTTCGAATTTTATTTATGTTACTGCTTTTCATCGAATTCATTGAGTAGTTAGTTTAACTCCTCGAAGTCTAATGAGGCCCTGTAGCTTGTATAGAATTTTAAAAGTTTAATAGTGTAGACCTATTTGGCTACTACCCTGTAGTGCCATTTGCTGACTTATATAGAGGAGGAAGACTGATTGCAGTTTGTTGCTTGTTGTTTGCTTTACACATGCACACACATTCTCACACATTATTAAGACTCTGGGTTCGCTGTCATGTGTGTGATTTTGGATATGAGTGAATTACTGCATTGTCTTTAGCTATGTATGTGCTTATTAAAAGTTTTAAAATGTTATGCTTGTGCTATGTGAGGTGGAAATGTGGAAATTATGTTGAATTTGTAAACAGATATGATTAATGATCTTTCTGTTTTATATATCCGGATATTATTCTGAGTTGTATACCTTCAATAATTACAGGTGGTACGTGATCCACGATTTGAATCACTTTGCGGTAAACTTGACCCTGAAGGGTATGTTCACCTCTGGACATGTGCACTTTGTTCTTCTGCTCTTTCTTTTCCTTTTTATTGTTGTCATCATTTACACTTGTGTTAAGAAATGCCATAACTTTAGTTGCAATCATCATTAAAAATTTCAAGCTATTCCATACTATTGTAAAGCTATGCTGATTCTGGTTGGCTTTGCTATTTTAGAGGATGTCTAGCCATGTGCTACTACTTAATATCATAAGAAGAAGCTAGTTCCTCTCTCTTGGAAGAGTCAACTCTGAGAATGGGTTAAAGCAATGAACAGAAAAATGTAAATTTCAAATGAATATCTATGTTGTGAGGAAATTTTATTTCCAGAGTCAAGTTTGAAATAATCATTTTGTAGATAATAATCTTTTCCTTGTCATAAACAAATTTTTTAACGAATATTAATCCTGATTCTTTTAAAAAAATGATTTTCGTTTATATATATTTTATGAATTTATTCTCTAAAGTTATCAGAAACTATTATTATTTTGGTTGAAGAGAGAGAATACATTAAGGTGATATCATAAAATAAATAAGAGAGAGAAAATTACTTTTCTCAATGAATCAGAATTAATTAGTCGATTGAAAGTGGATATTACTGATCCTTGATATGTGCAAAATGGATATTTACTGACCCTTAACCTGTGCAAAGTTGCACAGGATAGAAAAACCCATATAAAAAAACTCCTGATATCCTAACTTAAAAACATATTATGCCTCTATTATGTGAACATGTCAGATAATGTTGAAGGATCCTTATGCTGATCTGTGTCTTAGTCCATAACCAAGAAATATGAAATCCTGATATCCCTTAAAATGTATTATGCCTCTACTATGTTTTAGAACCTCTCACTCTCTCAGTGTCAGATAATGCTGAAGGATTCTTATTCTGATCTGTATCATAGTGCATAACCAATAAGTATCAAAGTATTGTTTGCCTTACTATAGGGATGTGGGAGAAATATTGGTATCTTCTGTTTGGTCACTAGTTCTCGAAGTGGTTCTTGCGATGCCCTGCCCAGTTGGTAGCATTTGCTTTCTAATAGATTTTATTTCATTATTAGCGGTAAAGTTGTGTCGTGGTGACTTCTTGGTCATGGGTTCGAATCCGGAAATAGCCTCTTTGCATATGCAAGGGTAAGGTTGCGTACAATATCCCTCCCCCTTACCTGCGCATAGCGTGGAGCCTCCGGGGCAATGGGGTTACGTGATTTTTTTTTTATTTTTTTATTACTGGATTATATTTATACCGATGACATGAGCAAAATAATGCCAGTGGTTTTTATGTTCCTGTTTTATTTTAAAGCAGTGCTTTCAACTAAATCTGGAAACTTGTAGTAATATATATGCTTGGACTTGCAGGTTTAGGAAGAGATATAATTTCTTATATGAAAATGATCTTCCTGCTGAAAGACAGGTAGTCTTCCAGATTATAAAGTGTAGAATTTTCTCTATGGATTATTCTATGAATTCCTCTCATTTCATCATCTCGGTATAACAGGCTCTTAAGAAGGAATTGAAAAAATATAAAGACCCAAAGCGCATAAATGAAATTGAAGAACGTATATCATGGATTGTAAGTACTTGACTTTTACAAGTTTGTCTTCTGCTTCCAAAAGTATGATACTTTTTAATTTCTTCGATTATATTTACATGTGTTTTCAGGATAAACAACTGAAGTCTGAGTCAGCGAAGCATATTGATGCAGAAATATTGGCTAAGCACAAAAAGAAAGAGAGAGAAGCAGCAAAGCAGGGAAAACGTCCTTTTTATCTCAAGAAATGTAATCCTTCTTCCTTTCACGCCCTCTCTTTTCCTCACTTCTCTGTTTCTCGCCATATTTTTTGAAAATGCAATTTTGCTTATGTTAAACTTGTTTTGTCTGTGCTTTGTTATAAGAGACTTGAAAAATTATGTCCCCTGCTAAATCCAAAATGAGTACATATTTAATATGTGGAACCTTTGCTACTTGATCAGAATGTCTTGTAACTGTTAAATAATTTCAATATTTGAGAGACTGCAATTACCTTTTCACTTGTTGTAACTCACCGGTGGTTTTAGAGTTGCAATATGTTTGATCATGGTGATGCTAGTAATCTGTGTAGTTCAATCATGAAACAGCCTATGGCCATATTAACTATAACAAGGGATGTTACAGTTTGTTACTCTGTAACAGTGACTGTAGGATATAAAGCTACATCTATGTAGTATTGAAAGCAATGTAGTTCATCTTGCATAACAGTTAGGTTCCTTGGCAATCCTATGAATCTAACTGAGGGTTAATTGGTACCAAACTAATAAATTTAACGACTTATCAAACAGTTAAATACAAATGAAACATCAACTATAGATGCTGACTGCTTTTTCTATTCCTTGCAGCTGAAATACGGAAGCAAAGGCTTATTGAAAAATATAACCATCTCAAGGTATACATCTTAGAACATCTTTCTGTGTGTACCCCTGTCCCCCACCCCGTTATGCCACGTTTTGATTGTCTTTTCTACTAACTCAATATCTACTTATCACTTTTAGTCGTCTGGCAAACTTGAAGCATTTGTTGAGAAAAGGAGGAGGAGGAATGCTGCAAAGGACCATAGATACATGCCATATCGTAGATCTGGTGATGTGGAATAGGTTTTGTAGCTTTAAGATTCTTTCGTAGGCTACAATTATACTGGAATATAACACCAAAAGGAAAGTAGTTTATGCATTTGGTCTGCCATCTTTGGGGATTAAATGTTGAACCCTTTTTTATGACTATCATGGTATTTGTTCTGTGACTTGTATTTATCTAATTCTTGAAGATTTACTAATTGGGGTATGGAGAGGTGCCACTAGGCTATAAGGCAATCTTCTGATTCTGTTATGTTCTTGTGGGAGAAGTGTCTTCGCCGTTATCGTTGGGTCCCTCGTTTTAGAATAAGATATATTCTCACGTGTGACTGAGTAGCTTTTGTGAAAAGTAGGAATTCTAACGTTTTAAAATATTTTTTTTTTAAAAATTGTAATTAAACAAAATGTAGGCCAGTTTTCTAATAATTCAAAAACTACATAAGCCCAGTTTGATATATAAATCCTAAGCTTTAGCAGCAATGTAGGCAATTCTAGAAGTGCTTGCGTTTGAGATTGTATAATTCCATGATTTTGTTGCAAAAGTACACTTGCATAAAATTTAGACTAAAAATGTTTTTCGGCCTGTAAAATTAGTAGAAAACTATGAATTTAGTCTTTGAATTTTGTCTGTTTTTTGTACTAACAAAATTAAAATATTTTTTTTTAGTTCAGAATTAGATTAGATTCATTTTCATATTTACATGCTTGTCATTCACCATTTTACGTGTCACTCTCATTGAACAAGGATTTTTTTAATAGAATTACAAGGATTTTCTTTTTGTTGTTTGTATAAAATGCTTTATCAGTTTGGTAGAAAAGGCATTTTTCTCTTTCACATGAAAAGTCAAATGTCACGAAAATATCTAATGGATAGAATATACTATGTTGTTCATTAGCTCTGCACGTTCTTACAGGTTTGAGCCCTTTAAGATACCCAGTAATGTATTGCTCCCATAAAAATCTTCATGAAGTTACATAAGCCACAAACGAAAAAAGACAATTCACACGCAGTATTATACCGAATGATGACCGATCGATTGGAGAAGTTAGCTCCTATTAAAGATCTTACGTGTTGTATAGTTCTTTAGTTTATTTATTCATTTGATCGGACATCGAATCTTTACACGTTTTAATATCTAATATTTTTCATTGAATTTAATTCTATTCAAGTCAGGTAGTTGCTACTAGTGTTACAAATTTAGTGGTCTAATCGGATCGATTTTGTTTTTTAATAGGTTACACAATTGATTCGAGTTGATCTAATCAAATTCGACCGAATTGGTCATTGGATCTTGGTTTGACAGGTCTGACTCGATCGATTTTTTAAAAAAAATGATTTTTTTTTAGAGTATGTACAAACTTTTCTTATTCAAATAATGTTACTTATATATAATAGATACATATATAATTTTAAAATTTTAATATAACCAAATCAAATTAGATCAATTAATAATCTACCAATTAAGTTATCAACCCACTAATCTATTACTTCAACCACATCAATTGACAAATCAGGTTTCACAAGTATTTACTATTATAACTCAGTTAAATTCATTAGTTCAAGTACAACAATCATGCACAACTGATGCACGTGCTCAATAATTATACCTAAGACTCAACTTAAGTTAGAACAGGGCAGATCCACCCGCTTGAACATGCATTTTTTTTAATCTATAAAGTAGAAACTATTCATTTCAATCCTTGAACACGAACTATTTTTTAACTCATTTAGGTCTTCTTACAAAAAAAAATAATCTGTTTTGATTTTTGTAATATTCGACAACAGAAACTAAAAAAAATTAAGAAATATACGTATAAGAACTAAAACAAATAATTTATAACCAAAGGTAAAATTTATATAAATATAAAAATCATTGCAAGCATGTGTAACCCTTCCTCTTATCCAATCTGCACTACTGCAAAATGTGAATATTCAATAAAACTAATTGAAAAACTAATTGGAAGCTGAAAAGTTAATCGATAACTGAAAAATTAATTTATTAAATTATAAGTTTTGGATAAAACTAATTATTGAAATAGTTGAAAAGTATAAAATGAAGTAAAAATATTAAAATTATGATTTATTTTAAAAAAGTAATAAGGATGTTGAATAAATGTATTGGATAAAAATAAAAGAAAATATAAAAAGTTAAAAGTTAATGTTTTGAAAAATGCTATTTTAAGTAGCGTTTTAAAAAAAGTTTGAAACTATTAAAAAAATTTATTTATCGAATAATCAATTTTTTTTCAATGGGTAAAAACAATTAAAAGTTACCTAAAATGTCTTGTGGAACATATCCATTTTTCTTACTAAAAGACTTTTTGATAAACAACGAGATTGGGTCTATCTGGTTGGATTTATATATCATCTAATAATAAATTATATTATTTATAACAAGTTTATTGATTTCTATAATAATTATTTTTAAAATTATATTTAAAATGATTTTTAATTATTTGATAATGTAGAAATCTTCATACCAAACAAAAATTAAACGTTTTTTTTATAAATATTCTATTATCCCTGGTAAGTTGGGCCTAAGAGAATGGAAACATATTTCATATTGATTACTAATCATTTCCAGTATATTGTGACTATATAATGTACGTTGAACACACCTTTTTTATTGGGATAAAGGTGAAAAAATAACAAATTACTTGCATAGTTTAATGTAACTATGTAATTAAGCAAAGGGATCGCAGAGTGAATTTACCTGCATCATTTTCATTTCAATTCAACAACATATCAACATTACAGTACGAAATAAAGCATTACTAGTCTAAAATTAAATTAATCCAACCGACTCAAATATATATTAGCTTGTCATGGATCAGCCTAGCTAGAAGGAGCTTGCTCAGATTGACAGTTCTAAAAATCAATTTGTTTGATATAATTTCTAGTTTAACAACAACAAACAATAATAATAAAGACGTTGAATAAAAATAAGAATAGTAGAGAAAAGTTTAGAAGAAAAGAGTATAGACAGAATAAGAATTGAGTGAATTATTTTCAATATGAATAGTTTATTTATAGGTACAAAAAAATATATGAAAGATTACAAAAGATGAATATAAATACGAAAAGATCCCAAACCTTAATAACATATATAAAAGAGGAAGGATCTTAAACATACATAATATCGACAACTATAATTAGATTATTCATAATATTTTCTCTTGAATGTTCATTATTTGAGAATGTGTCTTATTAAAACCTTACTAGGAAAAATTCATTGGGATAAAAATCTAGTGAAGGAAAAAGAGTATACCATCCTTCAATGCGTTATCATTTGCCTCATTAAAAACCTTGCCAGGAAAATCGAATAGGACAAAACCATGGCGAAGGAAGAAAGAGTGTAGAACGTACATATTTATTTCTCTTCCTCCTGTAAACAATCATCTTTAAGGCGAGGAAGTACAATCTTATGAATCAGTTGCTCAAAAGTCTTCCTTCGCTATGACTTTGTAAATAGATTAGTTAGATTCTCACTTGAACGAACTTGTTGAACATGTATATCACCATTCTTTTGGAGATCATAATGAAGAATAATTTTGGTAGAATATGCTTTGTTCTATCTCCTTTAATGTATCATTATTTCAACTGAGCGGTACATGCCGCATTGTCTTCACATATGATCGTTGACACCATTTTCCTTGAAGATAAACCACAGGTTCCTTGCACATGTTAAATTACGGATCTCAACCAAACACATTTGCTACTTGCCGCATGTAATGCTAAAATTTCTGCATGATTAGATGATGTTGAAGCTATGGTTTGTTTCACAGACTGCCATGAAATAGTTGTACCACTGCATTAAATAAATAACATGTTTGTGATCTACCATTATGAGGATCTGAAAAATAACCTATATCTACATAACCCATTAAATCTGACTTTGAAACATTTGAATAAAACAAGCCCATGTCCATATTGCCCCTAAGGTAACGAAGTATGTGCTTCACTTTATTCCAATGTCTTTGTGTAGGTGAAGAATTATAACTTGTTAATAAATTAATTGCAAATGATATATCGTGTCATGAATAATTAACTAGATACATTAATGCTCCTATATCACTAAGATAGTGTACTTCGGGATCAAGTAGTTCTTCATCCTTTTCTTTAGGTCTGTAAGGATCATTGTTCACATCTAAAGACCTTACAACGTTAGAGTATATAATGGATGTGATTTGTCCATATAGAACCTTTTAAGTACCTTCGATATATAAGCTTCTCGACGTCCAAAAATTTTGCCTTTTAAATATTCTATTTGTAATCCTAAGGAAATTTTTGTCCTTCCTAGGTCCTTCATCTTAAACTCTTTCTTTAAACAATCTATGACTTTTGGAAGTTTTTTAGGAGTTCCAATGATATTTATGTCATCTACATAAACAATAATTATGGTAAATCCATTTTTGGATTTTCTCATGAAAAAACATGGACAAATAAGGTCATTCTTATATCCTTCCTTTAGAAAATACTCATTATGACGATTGTATCACATTCATCTTGATCGCTTTAGCCTATAAATAGGTTTATTCAATTTGATTGAGTATTCTTCTCTAGAACATGCTTCATCAACTCTCATATGATAAAAACTCTTAGTATGTTGTCACTCTGATAAGGCCTAAATTAAACATCTGGTTATTTTATTTCAGTTTTCCCCCACATTTCAATTGTAAGAAACATTAAGTATCCTCATTGAGATGTGTGACCAATTTTACCTTGCCAAAGAGCAAAAATACACTGATACTATTTCTTGAAAATTTATCCAGAAACTAAGTAAAATCATTTATACGATGAAGAGAAAATAAACAAAAGTTCAGGTAATGTGACATAAAGATTCAAACACAACAAGAAACAAACATAAAGTCTTGAAGATTCAAAAGTTCAGATAATGTGATGACCCTTGAAAGGGAATTCTCGTTAGAAAAGAGTGAAAATTGAGTCTTGAAGCCTATACAGATGCAGCTTATGCATGCTCTCTGATTGATAGGAGGTCAACTCCAGGTATAGTTCTTTCCTAGGAGGAGAAACTTGGTCACGTGAAAGGGTAAAAAAAACAGAATGGAGTGGCTAGATCATCTGCGGAATCCGAATTCGGTCAATTGCTCAAGGATTATATCAACTTCTATGGCCAAAGATTATTCCAAATGACTTGAAGGTTGGATTGAAAGGTCCCAAGAAGCTCTATTGTGACAATAAGTCAGCAACCAATATTTCTCATTGTCCTATACAGCATGAAAGACAAAACATATTGAAATTGATAGACACATTCTCAAGGATAAATTGGAAGAAAGCATGGTTATGACTTCCATCCGGACAACAAGTAGCTGATATGTTGACCACAAATATAATGACAGACTCAGCAGACCTGAAAACATAAGTTTTAAATAGAAAGACACTTGATGTTCTTACAATTGAGAAGTAAGGGAAAACTGAAAATAAAATAATATGTTTAATTTAGGCCTTATCAGAATGGGAACATACAAAGGTTTCTTATCATATGATTTAGCTTGTTGATGAACTCAGTTAACTAAGCATTTCTCTCTTCAGGCTAAACTTCCTACATCAGAGATTGCAGCTACTATAAATGAATTCAGATCCCGCCATCTGGCTGAGCTCACTGAAGTACGTGCTTCTTTTAATCACATGCACAATTACTCTATATCAACTCTCATGTTGGATTTTGCATGATCACATACTACTCATTCACTTTTGTATATCATTGATGCCTGGATGGAATTATGTTAATTTTTGGTTTGTTTATTTAGCTATCCGAAACAAATGGAACTTCTTTTGGATATGGATATAATAGAATTACGAGCAAAGCCAGATCTCAATCCCCAGATTCATCAGATGATGATACTGAAGTTTCTGAAGGAAAACTGGCGACATGAAGATTGCTCCATATATACAAAGCGGAAGGTAAAAGAAAACAGAGAAGAGAAAAATTGTATAGCAGCAGAATAGTTGTTTCATCATTATGTACAGAAATATGTATATATCTGCATCGAAATTTTGATTAATCATCCTTAAATTTCAAATGAGGATGTATGTGTCATTGATTTTGTTCCAAATTCTTTGGCTTTCGAAAAGCATGTATAGTATGGCATCATATTTCCATTGTTTATCAAGAGTATGACATCCCTGAACAAGTAGTGCAACTCCATACATTTGAGAATGAGAGCAAGTTGAGTTTTAATAGTTATTATCACTCACCTTGAATCACATGTCTTATCCTAATATCATATAATTTTATTTTTTATTTTTATTCCTTTTAACTATTGTCCTTTAAAAAAAATTGATTTAACTATTAGACCCAAAAATTCTTTTGCCATACTCTCATCTTATTCTCTTTTTATTTTTATTTGTAATTGTCTACTTAGTTTTTTAATCTGTTATATCTTTTAATTAATCTATCTTTTTTATCTTTATTTTTAATTCAATTTCAATATTTTAAAAGAAATTAACGGTTAAAAATAACATCCATATTAAAAAATTAAGTTAACTTGTAATTGTCTACTTGATTTCAATATAAATATATTTTATTAATGAGAAAAACTAGACACATCGTTGAGCTATTTCATTTTCATATGATATTTTTCAATTTATACTTTTACAAATTTATATTAAAAGTTAACTTAATTTTGTATAAAAATAAATTCATAAAATGATAAATGTTTAAAAATGTTTTAAAAGTTGATGAAAATACACCAAAACTATAAAAACATTGTTATCTAATTACAAATAATCATATCTAGGAAGTTTTTTTTTTAATATGGATGTTATTTTTAACCGTTAATTTCTTT
>PYAF01005920.1:199176-211171 GCA_007407185.1 Glycine tomentella
CTCCCAAATCAATCACAATCACTTGCTGCCACGTAATGGCAGATGGAGCGAAGAAGAACACAAGTTGTTTTTGTTTGGGCTTCACGAACATGGAAAGGGAGATTGGATAAACATTTCAAAAATCGTTCAAACAAGAACCCCAACTCAAGTTGCTAGCCATGCCCAGAAATATTTCCTTCGTCAGGCATCGGCCCATAAAGCCAAAAGAAGAAGCATTCATGACATAATCCTACCAGATAATCGCCCCGTCCCTCACCAAATTTACCAACAGATTGGAGTTTCTTTTCCAAATCTTAATGGCCCTCTCTCTCACCACATTGACCAACAAAATGGGGTTCCTTTTTCATATCTTAACGGTGCTGTCCCTCACCACATTGACCACCAGAATTTGGTTGCTTCTCCAAATATTGATCTCCAGCGCTTACATGGAATGCATCCTTTAGTTCCTCACCACATCAATCTGTAGAATCGGGTTGCTTCTCCAAATCTTGCAATGCCACAGTTACATGGAATGCATCATTCAGTCCCTCACAACATTAATCAGCGACATTAGATTCCATGCAGTGCAACACTGAATCAAAATTAGCATGATTGTTTATATTGATATTTGTTCATTTACATTGTTTGAAATTGTTGACTACATAGTTAGTGACTACGTTTGAAATTGTTCAAGAAAAGTTAGGATTAATAATAATTGTGAAAGATTCTGTAGCAGCAGAGTTAATGTTTCATTATTGTGTTTGAACGGATATATATAGCATAATTTTGATTAATCTTCCTTAAATTTCTTCTGAGGATGATGTTCCTGTTGTATGTGGCATTGATTTTGTTTCATATTCATTGACTTTCATAAAGCGCGTATAATATGGTGATGATGTATAATGGCATTGTAGACCCATTGTTTGTCAAAAGTATGACACCCCTGAACATCTGGTGATGATGTTGAAGTAAGAGAGGGTCGATTTCTCAATCGATGATGAGCCTTTGCTTTCCATGCAATCTCCCAAAACACAATCTGATAACTACAGCCAAAGTTTGGAAGACATGACAGTCCATTATCTGAGTGACCATGTTTGAAATTGTTCAAGAAAAGTTAGGATTAATAATAATTTTGGAAATTTCTGTAGCAGCAGAGTTGATGTTGGGTTATTGTTAATTGGAGCAGGGTGTGTATGATCTTTCTTTATTGGATCCTTTTCTTGCTGTTATTTTTATTTCAAACTTTCTACAAACAATCTTATAAATCATATGGCTGGCATAAATATTTATTATGGTAAGGAGTAAAACATATGGAATATTAGGATGATAAACTTTAGATTTTGTGTGACATGATAGAAAATATCAAGGGGAAACTATTGACTGGCTTGTTTAAAAACTGTTTGTGAAATTAAATTCCTATCTTAGAAGTTTATGCCTTTCTATGCGATATGCCAATTGCCAATTAGATGCACAGATCAATATGAAGGTTTTACTCTGTTTTTTTCAAGAAGTGGTAGAATTTTATTTCGGGCTTGTGTTCTACACCAATAGAACAGAGAGGACTGCCCAGCTGCTTCAGCAGCCAGAAGTCATTGCAACCATGTTGAAGAAGTTTCTTCAACTGCAAAGCCTCTGGTTAGACAGCTCAGGAGCTTCCCAGGAGAATTAAGAATATTATTGCATCATTACCTGATCAAGAGGTTTGTTTTCCTTGTTCTTATGCTCAATTATTAAGTTTTATCTGACTCTGCATGGTATTTATCCTAGGTGGATGAGGAGGAAGCCTCCCTCTTTGACATGGTCTGGTTACTACTTGCAAGTGTTGTATTTGTGTCAATATTTCAAAAGATTCCTGGAGGTAACTAGGTTGCCATGTTTTCTTAATATTGGTTAAAAGAATAACAAAGTTGTTTGTCTAAATGTTATACTTTAGCTTGAATTTGATTAGGCACCAAACTCTATATATTGCTTAGTGCTTACATGGAAATTTTGGTATATAGATTACATCTGCTTCTTTTTTTAGCTCACATTTATTTTCGCATGTCACCTTTTGTTAGTTTGATTAAAATGATAAATGCCATTTATTAGTTTGATTATGATAATAAATGAAGTTGCAATGCTTGAAGAAAATTTGGTTACTTGAATTGAATAAAAAGAAGTGTTTATCTTGTCACAGACTTCCAATCATCATCTGAATTATGTTTGGGATATAGGATTTATTTTAAATCATAACTTGATAAAATTGATTGTCTGACAAGTCATCTACCAGCAACAATGTTTAGGCAGTCCTGCTGTTGGCTATTTGGCTGCTGGTATCTTGATTGGGCCTTATGGTCTCTCCATCATTCGTCATGTTCATGGGACAAAAGCAATAGCCGAGTTTGGAGTTGTTTTCCTGTTATTCAATATTGGCCTGGAGGTGGAGCTTCCTATAAGATCTTGTTCTGCCTTAGCTTTGATCATCTCTGTAATAAGAAATAAACTGAAGCTCTGAAATGTATTTTTATAGCTCTCTGTTGAAAGGCTTAGTTCAATGAAGAAATATGTCTTTGGATTAGGCTCCGCTCAGGTGATAGGAAAACTCCATCTTCCATCCTTGTTATTGTTGTTCGCTTAGGCTACTTTATTTATATGCTAGTAATGCCCAAGCCAACAATTCTTAGCATGTATGGAAAAATGCAGGTTTTGGTGACTGCTGTAGTTGTTGGCTTGGTGGCTCATTATATTTGTGGTCAAGCTGGCCCTGCTGCTATTGTCATTGGGAAAGGCTTGGCATTATCATCAACTGCTGTTGTTCTGCCGGTAAATAACCTTAGTTCTGTTGGCTTTTAACCTTTACTCCGTGTTATATGTTAACCGTCTACTACTCCAGCTTTATGCTTCTACTAATGTAAATTCAAATAAGGTGATATCTACCTTTCTGAAAGTATTAATTGTAACCCGATTTTCATTTTAGCCTGCACGTGTTAGCAATGACTATGGTTGTCATAACTTAATAAGCTTGATGGCTATAGCTGTAACAGATGTCCTGCTTTAAAAGATTTGAAGGCTGTTCTTTCTATTTAAAAATTATGTTTTCAGGTCTGCTGAGTCTGTCATTATATTTGTGGTAAATATCAGCTACTTGTTGTCCGGATGGAAGTCATAACCATGCTTTCTTCCAATTTTTCCTTGAGAATGTGTCTATCAATTTCAATATGTTTTGTCTTTCATGCTGTATAGGACACTGAGAAATATTGATTGCTGACTTATTGTCACAGTAGAGCTTCATGGGACCTTTCAATTCAACCTTCAAGTCATTTGGAATAATCTTTAGCCATAGAAGTTGATATAGTCCTTGAGCAATTGACCGAATTCGGATTCTGCAGATGATCTAGCCACTCCATTCTGTTTTTTTACTCTTGCATGTGACCAAGTTTCTCCTCCTAGGAAAGAGCTATACCTGGAGTGGACCTCCTATCAATCAGAGAGCATGCATAAGCTGCATTTTATATTATTATTGTGGGTAGGTAGTGCTACTTTTTATATGTTATTTGCCCTTTAACTTGAAACTCCGAAGCAACTTGACATGATCTTTGACAATTACCCATTTTTATGTGTAAGAAAAAGACTTATTGATTGCACAGAACATAACTAATTAATGCTATTGACGCAATTCTTGTATGTTGGTAACGTGACGTGATAACTTGATGCCCAAACCAAGGGTTACATTCATTTTCTGAATACGAACTGTTGAACACAAATGCTTTACTTGCACAACATGCATATATGACTCCACAAAATTTCATTGATAGCTTCTGAATTTAATACAGAGAATTTAGACAGCACTAACCCAAGTTCCACATGGCTAATGGTAGAATCATTGACTTAAATATATATTATGGTTCGGTCAGAGTCTGAAAGAGGATGACAAATGAATTTAATATTCTTCTTTAATCTTCACTTTTGTAAGTAAAAAAAATTACTATTATTGTTTTTTATATGTTGGTCGATTTAATACTTTTTATTTGAATCATATGCATATTTGTAAAATTGTAAGATTTTTTATGTATCTTCTTGTGAAGACAAAAGATTGTTAACAAGATACTTCTTTAAATATATTTTTAATTATTAGTTAAAAATTATAAAATCATGTGTACAAGTCATTAAATAAGAATTAGAACATACAAAAAATTGTGATTTCAAATCAAGTATAAATTTCTCGTTTTATCATTTATTTTATCTAATGAGTTTATTAGTATACTTTAAAAATACTCTCATTCCTTTTACATCGAAATCTAGGGATAGAAACTTAAGTGGAATATGGATTTAAGAATTTAAATTACTATTATCAATACTTTTGAATTAATGTTCAATATATTGGACAATTGTAGATTTGTAGGTAAATATGGATGAAGTGGTTGTAATTTCTAAAATATTGATATTGTAGTTGCAATTGTGGTTACAAGCTTCAGTTTAAAATATTAAACCAAAATGTTTCAAAGACTCAACCGTAAGGCAAATAACCAAAAAACACCACCTCAAAAGAAGCTTAGGACAACACTATCAAGAAAGAGAGGGGGAGAAAATGAGACATTTCACTCTTGTGCGCATGAATTGGAGGATAGAGATTACAAAACGGACTAAACATGTTAGGTTACCTTGTTCAACATCCTATTTTTAAGTTAAGTTGCATTTTTTTTAGACCACGTTGTGAAATTAGGACGTATATAATCCCAAATTCCCACCATTAAGCTGACTCTAGTGATTCAAGTTAAGTTACATATAATAACTTGTCAACCTGCTTAATAATCCATCTCACATAGCCTCCAAAATGTGGCAAGTCATAATTAAGCTGGTCATGATGGATTGACTCTTTTAGTCAATTTTTTTAAAATTAGCTAGTCAATATATTCTCATTCCATTTTTTTGGCAAGTCACGGTAGGAGTTGCAAAATGAGCTGATTCGGATCAACAGAGGCCTACAAAATGAAGCAAGACGGGTTTTACTAATAGGACACGCTTTTTACGAAGTACACTCTCCTGTTTTAGTTTTTTTTCTTTTGACAAAACACCCTTCATGACAACATGATTCCATTGATCAAGAAACACAATGAAACGAGTTTCACTTTGTATATTGGGGGTTCATTCCCAACACACACACAAAAAAAAAAAAAAACATGCAAGTTTTCTTTTTGTATTTTGACCCATAATGATATGATAGCCCAAATCTGAGTAAAATCAACTTCCAAGCATGATTTACCTTATTTTCAATAAGAAACCCATATTTTAGTAATATGAATTAAAGGAAATCAATTGTATTAAAGGAGTATAGTTCAATTGATTAGTGTGGGTTGTTGTAAACTCTAAGCATGCACCTATTTTTATTCTTATGGATAAACAATCAATTATAAACAATTAATCCATTAGTAAAAAATGATTATATTAGCATTCTTTTCTTTTTGTTGCCATTAATTTTTTTTAAATATATAAGTATATATTTAATACTGATATATTCATGAAAAAACGATTGATGAGCGTATACTAGTTGCACACGCAGATTCACATGTCTGTGTAATGACATGTAAAAATAAATAGAGGCTTATCACTCTAATCTAAGAGCTGTAGTGTAAGACTGAGTTCAATATCTGGTTTTCACTAGATCTCTTAATAAAGGAGGTGAACATATCTTTATCATGAAAGATGAGTTTTTATAGAAGAATCTTTAAGATATATACACGATTCAAAAAATAATAATTTTTTTCTCTCTCCTTAAGATCTCAAAATGAGATTTACCACTAAAGAAAAAAATTGAAAGAGATCTTGAGACATCTTCAATCCAATTGAGACTATAGAATCTATCTAAGATCTCTTTAATTTGGGATCTATCACTAAAGATGCTTTAATTAACTAAGATTCGGAACTGCTAAAAACAATTCCTTTTTCTGGTTAATGTGTCGTTATTAGCTACATCTGCATGTGATTTTTTAGTTAACTTTCCAATTATTGTTTAGGAATATATATTTTATATATATTATTAACCAGTTTCTACATATATGTTTCGCTTTATAAATTATAATTTCAAGAGAGATCATACTAGACATATTCGCTAACTTTTATATAAAAGAATGTAGGGGTTGACAATCTGACTAATATATAAATCAGACTAAAACCATTTCATACCACACTCGCTGCAGGCGACTAAACAACTAAAAGCTCCTAATATATAGACAAGTGGCTTCATCATCATGGGAGAAGAAGCAAAAAGGTAAGCAAAGTGATACTCTTGTAAAGATTTTGTGTTCATCTTGCATTAGTGATAAAAGAAACATGATGAGTTCTTTTTTCTTTTTTTATTACTTTCCTCGCGTATGTATAAGATCAAATCTTTTCTATTTTTTAATTTTCAAAAGGATTATTAATCCTTTAATTTTTCGAGAAATCCTTCATCAGTGGTTATGAATGATCTATTTTTCTCAATCTCTATTAGGATCTATTTTTCTCAATCTCTATTAGGGTGTGGCTAAAGTAGGTAACTACCGAGTAAGCTTGACTTTTGTTAATTATTATAATTTGCTTTCATAATGATAGGAGTTTGAACATGTAAAAGCAAATGAAAAAGGTAGCATAATCTCACTCTTGAAATCCATAGAAAATTAAAACTCACATCATCTTTGAAAAAGAAAAACCATTATGTTATATATGAATAAATCTATACATACATTGAAAAACTTGATTGTATTCAGAAAATAAAAACTATAAAATATCACAAGAAAATTGTGTTTGTCGTATACATATTAAGTAATTTATATACTCTAATAACTAATGATGTATTAATCACTTGCATATATATATAGTGGCGGATCTAGGACCTTGGATAAGTGGGGGCAATTTATTTAAAAAATAAAAATTGATAATTGTCATTATTATATGGGATAGTTGGATTCAAATACGAAGATAAGAGAAACAAAATATGAAGTTTTAAGATAAATATTTGCATTTTATTAAAAAAGAGGGTGCATTTATTTATTCTTACATGTAAACTGGTAAGGAGATTCAAATACATAAAATTAAGGGGTTCAAAATATAAAATTATGGGGTGCAAAATATGATATTTTTTTGCATTTTATTAAAATAAGATGGTATATTTACTTATTTTTACATGTGAACAGATAAGGAGTTTCAAATACATAAAATTAGAGGGTGCAAAATATAAAATTATGGGATGTAAAATATAATATTTTAGGACAAATACTAGTGATTTTATTGAAATGAGGGGGTGCAGCTGCCCACCCTCAAATACATGTAGCTCCTTCGGTGTATATATAGCTATGCGGTAGTTACAGGAGCTAACAAGGGAATTGGTTATCGGATATGCAAGAAATTGGCTTTGAATGGAGTTGTGGTGGTTTACCACCGAAAATGAGATTTACTACTAAAGAAAAAAATTTCGTTTATCAAAGACAATTTTTGATATTCTTTACTGTCATAATTTAATTTTCTATATTATTTTTAAAGTATAATTTTCTGATAGTTTAAAATTATTAAAATCAAGTCAATAAAAAAATTAAAAATTAGAGCAGCTTTTTAAAGTGATTAATGGATTTTCATTTTTTTACTAATTTAATTATGACAGTTTTTAACCATTAAAAATGTATTTTAAAATGTAAAATAAAAAAATAAATTTTGGCAGTTCAAAGTTGTCCTAAATTGTGAATTTTTTATTTCATATTTGGCTTGTGCTTTGCAAAAAAAAAATTAAAAAGAATATTTTATAGATTTTAAGGACTAAAACAAAAACTTTAAATTTAAATTTGAAGTACTAAACAAAATGATTTGACTTTAATAGACTAAAAACATATTTAAGTTTCTCCTTTCTTTCTTGTTTTTTTCTATCTTTCATTCTCTTTTTATACTCTTTATTATGAAGATAATAATATTCATTTATCTTTTAGATGAATATTCTATTTTTCTTTTATAATTATTTTTTGGATAAAATTATATTCTTTTCTCTTTTTAGTCAAAGTATTTGAATATAATTTATTTTCCTTTTGTCATCCGTTATTGGTATTTTAAAACCTATAAATAATTACATTTATTTTTATTGAGCAAATTGAATCCTTTAGAGAGTTTCATATAAATGTCATCATCAAGATACTCATAAAAGTAAGTTGTAACAACATTCATTAGATGTAAATTGAGTCCTTCTGTTGGATTAGGTTGAGAATCTAGAAGGGGGTTGAATAGATTCTTTCAAAATCTTTACTAATTTGTTCTTAACACATATTAGAAAATAGAAACTTTGGTGATTAAAACATGTATAAAAGTAGAATATATTATAATGGCCCTTGAGATCAATTCCACTACTAAGATGAATACAAGACTAAAAGTTTTAGAGAATACGAGAATCACACAAGAGTTTTTACTGATTCAGTTCAATCCGGACCTACATCTAATCCTCTTAGAACTTTCACTATATAGAGAACACAAGTACAAACACTATGCACACACAATTATCTAATAATAATCAAATCTTTATCTTGAACCCTACAAGAAAAGACTTAGAATTGAAACTCTATCAGTTCTCTAAGATCCCTAGTAACCCTAACCAAGAACCACAATCTATAAGAATAAAAGATAAGTGATTGAATACACCTGAAATCTGTAGATCTTTAATCTTCAATATTTCTTCACAAGATGATCAATTCATGATGGTAGAATGAATGATTTTTTGATCAACTTCAATCTTTAGACTAATTGCAGTGCTATTCTTTTAGAAGACTCTCTTGAAATGTTTTTTCTCTCTCTCTAAAACTGAACGTATCAAGAGTCTTTTATAAAGAAAACACATAGGGGTATTTATAAACTTTGATAGTTAAAACAGATCTAGTCGATTATAAAATTAGGTAATTGATTGATTCGTCAAAATCTCCTCTATTATGCATTTCTAGAAATTAGCTAATCGATTATCAAAAAGGTAATCAATTAATTCGTTTTAGTTTGAGAATTTATGTTCCTTCTGTTTTGACTGGATAGTCGATTATCATGTGTGGCGATCGATTATAGAATCACACAGAGAGCTTCTCTTTGTTTCCAGGAGTTTGGTAATCGATTATCCTAAGCTGCAGATCCTTCCCTCTTCTGAAATTGGCTTGGGCATTCAATTACCAAATAAGGAAATTGATTAATTTGATGCTACTAGCCAAATTTCAAGTAGAAATAAGTTCTTAAGAAACTTCGAAAACAAGAATACTTCATCCATTTCATATTTGATCAATCACTAAGTATTTAGAAAAAGACTAAGACTATATCACACGCTTGCCTAATCTAAGTGATGCGTATTTAAGTTTTTTTTTTAATATAAATATCAATATTGATGGATGATGGTGGAGACGAGAGTGTGAGAGTAATAGAGCAACAATTTCTAATTCTAATGTATGTTATGGATCTCAAGGATGGTTGTCCCCTATGTTTCTAAATTTTTTTGACAATTTTGTTCTTATTAATTTTTCATCAACATTTTCAATTCTTTTATTTTTAATCTCTTGTTTATTTTATTACTTAAAATTATACTTAAATATAAAATAAACAATAAACTAAAAATGGATAAAACATAGACTAATTTTGAACAATTAAAATAAATGAAAGACTAAAAATAGACAATAAAATTTAAAGAACTAAAATGCTAACAGAAAATTATTAAAAACATTGCAGGACTAAAAAATTTTAATATGAAAAAGCTGAGACTAAAAACTTAACACTTTTTTTATTTTATCATCTTCTTGGGTACTCTGTGTGCCTTAACTAACAATATCTTTCATCTAAAAAAACTAACAATATCTTTTATTTTTTTATTTTTAATTAAAAATGATTACAAGATTTAAATGACTCATGTTTGAGGAGTTTTCAAAATTAGTTAGAGAACAAAATGGTCTAAGAAATATTTAGACCAAATAAGATAATTGTTATTATAATAGTTATTGATTATATTGACACTTGTTTTTCTATGACTCTATCTCTCTTTTAAATGTTCAGGGGTTTAGGGTTTACAAACACATAATTGTGTAACTTAGATTTAATTCTCTTACTTTTATATACTCATATCATTCTCACTAGATATGCCTCCTAAATTGATACACAAAGTGTATCAAATAGAAAGAGTATATACCGTGATTTATTTAAATATAGCACATAAACTTTTCACATACTCACATATAATATTCACCACCAAAACTAAAAATCCCAACATAAAGTAATAGTCATAGACTAATTTATTTTTCATATTCTAAGTCAAACTTCTCTTCCAATCAAACTAAGATATATTTTAAGGGATGTAAGATTAGGACGTCAATTTCATGATCTTCCTTCCTCAATATCAAGCTTGGATGGGAATAACTTGCAAGGGTTTTGCCTTATGTAAGGTAAGCCCAAATGCCTCAGAAATATCAATGTCTAGGGGCTTTTTCTCGTCTGCAAGTTTCCAATCATAGTTGTATAGAAGAGAGGCCTATACAATGTGGACCGCCCAATAAGCAAATGGCAAACCAGGACAAATCCTTCTTCCAGCTCCAAAGGGTATTAGCTCTAAACGTTGGCCTTTAAAGTTAATCTCACTGTCCAAGACAAGAATCTTTCAGGTATAAATTTATTTGGGTTTTTCCAAGGCATCTGTGTGTTTGGTTAAGCCTTTAAGGCATTCCTCTGATGCACGTTCAACAAAACTTTGCTCTCACATAGCTTTTCCGTTGTCTGTTGAACCTGAAAAAATGCATAAGCAAACACAGCTAGAATAGTCAACTTGGTCCCTGAAAGTACATGACAGTTACAAATTAGTCCCTAAATGTTAATAAACAAAAAATAAAAATGTCCCTGAAAGCAGCTTCTGTCTTTTACATATGTCCTTCACATTTCACATAGGTTCATGCATGTTATCATTAAAATGCAATTTAGTCCTTGTAAATAAGGACTAAAATTTCAATAATAACATACAGGGACCTATCAGAAACAAAGGACTAAATTGAAAGAGAAGCTACTGTTAAGGACTTTTATTTTTTACTTTATTTGAATTCAGGGACTAACTTAAAACCGCCTTACGCTTTCATGACCAAATTAACCATTCAGCCTAAAATAACTCATAAGGGATCTTAAATTAACCAAAATAAATCATATTGTTGATCCAACCTGGCAACAACAATAACAAAAATGCCTTTCCCCACAAGATGGGGTATGCTAGACTGCCACATGGATAAAATCATAATAAATCTTCTCTATGACAAAACGATTGACCTCTAAACGTTTTTTAATGGTTTCCTATATAGTCTTTCTCTGTCTCCCTCTAAATCTTTGTTAATGCTATAGTAGCATATAGCTTTCTCAACCTTCCTCTGCCTCTAGCAATTGTACTACCCTTGATTTAACCTACTCTCCTTACTAAGGCTTCTCCGCGCATATCCAAACCACTTACGATAAGTTTCTTCTGTGGGCTTTTTTAGAGTAATTTTTATTTTTAATTATCATTTGGGATAGAAATTAAATAAATTATCAAATGGGAGGTAAATAGTAAAAGGTATTACCACTTTTGAGTCAGAAATTGTAATCCCTATTACAATTTCTATTTAAAAAAAAGAAATTTAACTGACTTTGGTATAATTTTTTTAAAAAATTACGACTTTAATCGTAACATAATTTGTTTTTTTTTTTTTTTTACAATTTAATGGAAGTCGTAAAATTATTTACTACTTTCAAGTCGTAACCTTTTTTTTTTAGGGTTTA
The DNA here is from genome assembly GCA_007407185.1 of Glycine tomentella. Taxonomy (NCBI): domain Eukaryota; kingdom Viridiplantae; phylum Streptophyta; class Magnoliopsida; order Fabales; family Fabaceae; genus Glycine; species Glycine tomentella. The sequence goes on from PYAF01005920.1 coordinate 210,907, forward strand.
CGACTTTAAAATTGTAATTTTTTTTCTTTTTTTTTGGCCTACGACTTCAAAGTAGTATGACCCTTTTTTAAAATAAAATTGTATTTATTATTTGTTTTAGTTTTATTTTTGGTTAATTTTTTTTAAAATTATAAAATTTAGTTTAATTTAATTATTTTAAAATAAAAGTAATTTAAATTTTGTAGTTTGATTTAATATTTTGTATCTATTTTTTACTATTTTATAAATTTATGTTATATTTATTTCTTATTATATTTATTTATTA
>PYAF01005920.1:211271-221735 GCA_007407185.1 Glycine tomentella
TTATTAATATATTTTTTTATAAATTTTAAGATTTATATTTCAAAAGACTTAAATTTTGGATGAAAATAAATTTTTATTAATATTAATTTATAATATATCAAATAAGATTTAATTTTTTTATGATGTTAATTAATTTTTATAATTATCATTAAATTAATTGATAATTTGGTACAGTAATGTTAATTAATTTTTTTAACAATTATTTTAATATTAACAACATATTATAATTAATTAATAAAAGTAGTTATTATGCCTTGAAAAGTGTAATGAATATAAAATGAATATTATAAATTAAATAAAAGTAAAAAATTTAAAAATAATATTAATAGTCAACTTCCTTGTATGGATAGTTACGATGATTATGTCCTTCATTTATATATAATGAACATTTCTTTGACCTAATTGGAAGAGTTGGTTCGTTCATCTTATTATATATACGATTAGTAGTAGTTGGTCTTTCCAATGCCTCTCTTCATTTTGAAGTCTTTTGAAATAATTAAATTAATATTAATAACAAAATATTTTCATCTAAATTTAAGTCTTTTGAAATATAAATCTTAACATTAATATAAAAAATAAAAAATACATTAAATAAATATAACATAAATTAATAAAATATTAAATAAAATCATAAAAAAATTATACAAAATATTAAATCAAACTACAAAAATTTAAATCTTTTATTTTTAAATAATTAAATTAAACTAATTTTTATAATTTTTAAAAATTAAATGAAAATAAAACTAAAGCAAATAATAAATACAAATTTTTACAAATAAAAAAAAAGAAAAAGGGGTCATGCCAGTAAACCAAAAAACAAAAAACTACAACTTCCATTAAAATTGTAAAAAAAAAAAAATCAAATTCTGATACGACTTTGAAGTAATAAATTAAAAAAATAAAAAGAATTATACTTCTAACTCAAAACTCGTAACACCTATTATAATCCTTGTTACCACTTATCCTCAATTAATAATTTATTTAAATTCTACCCCAAATAATAATTAAAAATAAAACTTATCCCTTTTCGATATAAAAGCCTCTTCTGTCTTTTTTACCAAAGTTACTACCTAAGTAGAACAGATTGTTGACCTAGTAGAACATGAAACTATTTTCCAAAATATCGGTATTAGACCCCGTTTCACTTTGAAAATCAGAAGAATCCTATAATAATTTTAGTTGGCTTCTCTATTTTTTCATATATGGCATCAGGAAAAATAGTAACCCTCAGCACAACAGATTTGACAACACTATGGAGGTAAGTGGCAACTCACCACTTTCATATAAACAACTCTTAACAAATAGAACAGACCCTTATATCATCGTCAGAAACACTCAGCTACATAATAGAATTGTTATATCCTCCTATAAATGTATGTATTTAAATAAATAAAAATGTCTATATTTAATGTTTTGAAAATTTTTAAAACATACAATATTTTCTATAGAAATTAGCTTATAGAAAAAAATAATGAATTAAACTTCTCTACAAATTAAATTTAGCTTATGAATAAATTAAAATCAGGTTATGGAGAAGTTAAATAAGAGAACTCCTATAAAATAACTCATACATAAAACTAACTTTAACTTATCATAAAAATTAATTTATTTTCATATTTTCTTCTTTCTATTAGTATTCTTTGCAAATTTATCCAAACATCCAGTAAATAAGAAAATTAGTAAAAAGATTTGTTCGGAAATTTAGAATTATTCATTCACATAAGTTATCTATTCATCCCCCAAAAAAGTGAAAGTGAATGTACCAAACAATTAATCTATATATTAACAAATATCTACCTTTTCCATGATTTCTCAAAATTGGTTTTGAGAATATACTCAATATTAGTTGGTTCAGCAGTGTAAACCTCATATCTGAAAGGGTTGAGCAACCTGTAAGTCCTGTGCTTGGCAGCAAGATAAGTCATGTAATGGTGCACCCTGTTGAAGTTCAGCATGAGTCAAAGATGCAGAACTTGAACTTTTGTTCAGTTTTCTGAACAGAACTTGAACCATCAAAAGAGTCAAAGATGCAGACAAAGCTGCAAAGAAATAAGGATTTGAAAGGAAAATCATGGATGGCATTGTGAGATAGGGAAGTTGCAATGTTAGTGTGTTCTTTTTAGGGTACCAGGATAGGAATATATTTGATGGTATGAGGTGGTAATCGGTATTATGCGTTCCTCAAATTAACAAATTTTTTTTGGTTAAATTAATTATTTTCCTTATTTTATTTATTAGGTTTATTTTTTAAAAATTCAATTAGTTCTTTATTTTGTAAAATAGATTTAATTTGGTTTTTTTATTTTTAAAAGTTTCAATTAGGGTTCATATTTGTAAAATAGATTCAGTTTGATCACCAATAAATCATTAGTTGGAATGGTACTGAATTGGGTTTTCTTAAGTAAGATCTTGGATTTGAGCTTTGTTTATGCAAAAGTTATGATTGGGAGGAGAGAATCTCACTAAATGTGTGTTTGGATAAGTGTTGCCAAAATTGATTTTGAATGGAATTGATTATGTAAAATTGATTTTGGTTAAAACTAATTTTAAAGTGATGTGATTTATTTTTGAATGTTTTATTATAAAATTAAGTTAGGAGTAAAATTCAATACAAAATTTTGGATCTAACACATAAGTTATTCAAAGTTGCTTTAATCTAGAATCAATTCTGAATTTTTCTCCAACATGAAACCAATCATGTGAAAATATATTTAAATTAATTATACTCATCATCAATTCTCCTACGCTAAACCAAACACGCACTAAAAGAAGTTACCCAAATTCTCCCAACAAAAATTAATTATCAATAAAGTTAGTGAATGTTCTTACCATGATTAAAAAAAATCTAATTTGGTTCCATTTTAAACTAAATTTAGACTCTTTTTAAATAAAAAATGTTCAAAACTAACATAAGAAAAATGAAACCAAATTAAATTATCAAAAAATATAATGGACTTAATATAATATTTTAAAATAAAAGATCCAAATTGAACTATTTTAAAAAATTAAAAATCAAATTAAATATACTGAATAAATTAAAAAAAAATAATTTAATTTATTTTTTTTACTATCTCATAAGTGTAATATATATATATATATATATATATATATATATATATTACCAATCTATATTGAAAATTTTAGTCAACCACTTTTAATGAAATTTTTTTCTCTGACGTCACATTTTATTAAATACTAAAGCTTAAAAGTTTGTTTAAACAATCTAAGTTTAATATATATGTATTTCTGTATTATATCTTAATTATTTTAATTTTCTCTTAATAATATAATTTATTGTAAAAATATTTTACAAATAAAATTTCTATAAAAAAAATTACAAAAGCCTAATTAGCTCATGTGATGATTGCATCTCGACTTTATTGTCTAACTAAGCATTTGTCTTTTGCAAGGATTCTTTATGGGTCATCGTACTGTTGGGTTGGGTGTTCAACTAACTGTATGCTATACGGGTCCCCCAATTAAGTTCTCTTGCTGTTTACAACCTCTTTTTCTCTAAGTTTACCCCCATAACCACTTTCTACCTCTGAATTACCCATTATACCCTTTCTAAAGAAGTACATTCATTTTGCATTTCAGAAATATATTTCTGGAGTTAAATATATCTATTCGAAAAAATGTATATGTAGAACTATGATTCATAGTTTCAAGATATATTTCTGAAATAGGTATATATTTTTAATAAAATATTACTTAAGAATTAAGATGGTTGACAAATAATTAAAAAAATAATAAACACCTATCTTATACCAATGTTTATTAATCTTATTTTTATCTTATTATTAGTGTTCCTTAAATCCTATATAAAATCTTATTTTCATCTTATCTTTATTATTCTTAAAACCCTAATTTTAAATTATCTTCACTATATATTCATTATATAATACTATATTTTCATCATTATTATACGATATTTTGTGTTTTCCTTCATGAGAAATTGTGTGGCAAGGCACGTTCATCACTAATTTCATGTGATGAAAATGAATGGACGCACTTAAAGGAAAGAAATCATCGTAAAAAACTTTTCTTTGTAATTAAGGTGTATAATATATGAAGTTAGTGATGAATGTACCTTGAAACGCATTGTCACATGAAGGAAAATGCAAAAAATATTGTATAATGATGATGAAAATGCATTGTTATATAATGAATATATAATGAAGATAATTTAAAATTAAGGTTTAAAGAATAATGAAGATAAGTTGAAAATAAGATTTTATATAGGATTTAAAGAACCCTAATGATAAGATGAAAAATAAGAATAACAAACATGGGTATAAGATAAGAATTTATCATCTTTTTTTTTTATAAAAATTCTCGTCAACCATCTTAATTTTTAAGTGATATTTTATTGAAAAATATACTTAAAACTGAAGTATATCTTTGAAACTATGAATCATAGTTCGAAAGATATATTTTTGGAATAAATATATGTAATTTCAAAAATACATTTCTAAAAGCCAAAGGGGTGTACTTATTTAAGAAAAAGGTATAATAGGTAATTGAGGTAGAAAGGTGGTATAGGGATATACTTAGGAAAGTAGGGGTGTAAATAGCAAGATGGGTGTACTATTTTTATGATAGCGATCATTCGAAGTTGCTAGTGGTAATGCCCCTGTGGGTGTCTTTAAATCATATATCGAAATTATCCTTTTAACTGAAACATAATTGAAATATATTTTTGTTGCTTAAATGGGGATAAAAAAAATATAATGAAAACACGATTTTGTTGTATAAGTGTGTAACGAAAATATGTTTTCGTTGTAATTTTTTTTACCCCTATATAGCCATTAGAATTGTGTTTCCATTGTTAAGTGACAATAAAAAATAAAAAATAACAGAAATATGATTTTGTTGTACAATGTACTATAAAATGGTACTTTCATTAATTTTTTTACCCCGTCTGCAACAGAAATACAACTCTATTGTACATTATACAACAACAAAATCATAGTTTCATTGTTGGGCAAAAGAACCAAAAAAATACAAAAAAAAAATAAAAAATTACAAAAATGGGGCAGTTTCAAAACTATTTACCAATCTGGGGCAACTGGTCACGCCCAGAACTGGGCATGACTGGTCATGCCCAGAACCAGGTGCGACTAAGGGGGTAGTCACGCCTGGTTCTGGGCGTGACCAGTCATGCCCAGTTCTGGGCGTGACCTACTTCTGCTACGTGTCATGCACAGATGAACCGATGCGTATATAAACTTCAGACGGTCATAACTTTTGACTGGAATGTCCGATTCAAGCATAGTTTGTGTCAAAACGCTCGAAATTGAGAGGAGAAGCCCTGGAAAAATTTTCAAAGGGGATTTGGTCAAAAAAAATTTCCAAAAAATGTTTCTAACTGCCTCAAAATTATGATTTAATTTTCGAACATCTAAAAATTTTCTTGTTTTCCAGATGTTAGGTTCATAGGAAATTGTTAATGTGTATGTTGGTTTAATGTGTAGTGTTTACGGTTTAGGGTTTGGGTTAAAGAGATAGGGTTTATGGATTTCGGTTTAGTTTTAGGGTTTAGCGTGCTAGTGTTTAGTTGTTAGGGCGTGTGGTGTGGGTATATGAATTAGGGTTTAGGGTGTGTGGATATATGAGTTAGGTTTTAGGGTGCGTGGATATGTGTGTTAGGGTTTATGGTGTGTGGATATGTGGGTCAGGGTTTAGGGTGTGTGGATGTGTGGGTCAGGGTTTAGGGTGTGTGGATATATGTTGTGTTTAAACCAACGTACACCGAACCCATAAATCCACACACCCTAAACACTAAATCATTAACCTAAATCCCCCAAACCCTATCCACTAAAACTAAACCGAAATCCGTAAACCCTAAATCTTTATCCCAAGCCCCCAAACCCTAAACACAACATAAACCCTAAAACAAAACTGGAATACATAAACCCTAAATCTTTACCCCAAGCCCTAAACCCTAAACATAAACCTTAAAACTAAACCGGAATCCATAAACCCTAAATCTTTACCCCAAGCCCTAAACCCTAAACATAAACCCTAAAACTAAACCGGAATCCATAAACCCTAAATCTTTACTCCATGCCCTAAGCCCTAAACACAACATAAACCCTAAAACTAAACCGGAATCCATAAACCCTAAATCTTTACCCCAAGCCCTAAACCCTAAACACAACATAAACCCTAAAACTAAACCGGAATCCATAAACCCAAAATTTTTAACCCAAGCCCCCAAACCCTAAACACAACATAGGGTTTATGGATTCCGGTTTAGTTTTAGGGTTTATGTTGTGTTTAGGTTTTAGGGCTTGGGTTGAGATTTAGGGTTTATGTATTCCGATTTAGTTTTAGGGTTTATGTTGTCTTTAGGGTTTGGGGCTTGGGGTAAAGATTTAGGGTTTATGTATTCCAGTTTAGTTTTAGAGTTTATCTTATGTTTAGGGCTTGGGGTAAAGATTTAGGGTTTATGGATTCCGGTTTAGTTTCAAGGTTTATGTTGTGTTTAGGGTTTGGGGGCTTAGGGTAAAGATTTAGGGTTTACGGATTTCGGTTTAGTTTTAGGGTTTATGTTGTGTTTAGGGTTTAGGGCTTGGGGTAAAGATTTAGGTTTTATGTATTCCCATTTAGTTTTAGGGTTTATGTTGTGTTTAGGGTTTGGGGGCCTGAGGTAAAGATTTAGGGTTTACGGATTTCGGTTTAGTTTTAGTGGATAGGGTTTGGGGGGTTTAGGTTAATGATTTAGTGTTTAGGGTGTGTGGATTTATGGGTTCGGTGTACGTTGGTTTAAACACAACATATATCCACACACCCTAAACCCTGGCTCACACATCCACACACCCTAAACCCTAACCCACATATCCACACACCTAAACCCTAACACACATATCCACGCACCCTAAAACCTAACCCATATATCCACACACCCTAAACCCTAACTCATATACCCACACCACACGCCCTAACAATTAAACACTAACACGCTAAACCCTAAAACTAAACCGAAATCCATAAACCCTATCTCTTTAACCCAAATCTAAACCGTAAACACTACACATTAAACCAACATACACACTAACAATTTTCTATGAACCTAACATCTAGAAAACAAGACAATTTTTAGATGTTCAAAGATTAAATCATAATTTTGAGGCACTTAGAAACAATTTTTGAAAAATTGTTTTCACCAAATCCCTTTTGAAAATTTACCCAGGGCTTCTCCTCTCAATTTCGAGCGTTTTGACACAAACTACGCCTGAATCGAACATTCCAGTCAAAAGTTATGACCGTCCGAAGTTTATATACGTATCGGTTCATCTATGCATGACATGTGGCAGAAGTAGGTCACGCCCAGAACTGGGCATGATTGGTCACGCCCAGAACCAGGCGTGACTACCCCCCTAGTCGCGCCTGGTTCTGGGCGTGACCAGTCATGCCCAGTTCTGGGCGTGACCAGTTGCCCCAGATTGATAAATAGTTTCGAAACTGCCCCATTTTTGTAATTTTTTATTTTATTTTTTTGTTCTTTTGCTTTCATTGTTGACCTTGCAATCCTTCCTCTCCCCAACCCTTCCTTCCCTTCCCCGCAACCCCTCCCATTCCTATCAAACCAAATTGCACCTATCAGACCAGACCAAACCAAACAATCCCCAACCCTTCCCCCCCCCCCCCCTCCCAAACCCACCATCCTAAACCCATTGACCCCTCAGCAACACAGATTCAAAATACCTCACCCCAAACCCATAAACCCCTCAACACACAAATTCAAAAATGGTAGACTGTGGTGGTGGGTTGCATGAATGACACAATAGTGGAAGGGGTCACATGCAGGGGTTTGTTGGATTGTGGTGGTGCTGCCAGCATTGGGGTCATGCAAGCAAAACCTCAAGGTTTAGATATGGTGCAAAGATGGTGTAGTTGGGTGGTGGCATTGTGAGGAGGTTGTGCATGATGCGATGTCACTAGATCTTGAATGCACTGCAATGCGACTAAAGAATGGTGACAAAGTGCGACGACGCGACTGGGGGAGGGTGGCAGTACTTGGGGTTAAGGGAGTGGGAAAAAGCTGAGATAAGATAAATGATATGATAAAGCAAGATACTTAGGAAAAATGAATGCTAAGAAAACAATGCATAAAATAGTTGTGTATTTCTTTACTACCTATTTTGCTGGAGACTTTCTTGTCCAATTTATTTTTCTTGTTTCAACCTCAAATCCATAGTCATCGTTAGAATCTCCATATCTGAAATATTTTCCACTTAGGTATTGTTATGGTAATTTCCCTTGGCCAAAAATAAAAGGCTCATTTATCTTATTAATTTAAATACCTAATATCTTAACCATCAAAGGATAGGAAGATATGACAAATATTATAACTGCCACTTATCAGTTATTCAGATAACCGAAGGTAGTGGAGATAACAATGCTATAGCCACTAAACCCACTATTAGTCAATCTCCATATACAGATAATGGATGAAGCTCACTACTCAACTAACTCAGGTCAGTATTCTCAAAGTTATAAATAGGGACATCCTCCATGGAGAAAGACACACACACATTGATTCTAGCTCTCTCTCTTTCAATTACACAGAGCACACACCCCACATCCATTGGTGTATTTCTCTGTGATCGACTGCTTCGAGATATCATCTTCCATTGATATTCTTGAAGTAGTAGAGTTGGAATTGATCAAACAGCAACCACACAGTATTCTTGTACTGTACATTTGTGTTCTGGGAAACATACAGAACAGGTATCATGGTTTTGTCCTTGTAAAAGGCGTCTTAATGAATTGAGAGGAGGGGGTATATATAAATGACCCATGCTCGACTCCTGCGAAACACTTCTTAATAATTATTTTAATAACATACAATAATTTACATTATTAACTTAGTTGAAAACAATAACCTGTCAACAACTCATCTTTGAATGTCAAATACACTTTCATTCTCTGTTGTTAAAACTGCTTTGAGCTTTTCACTAGAGTTTGGATTGTTCCAAAAATCTTTTAATCCCTGTATCTATTAAAAGCCTTGATTTCAAGACCTCCATCGATATGAAGATTTATCATCGTTTTGTAGGTGACATTTTTCTTCTCATCATTCAATTTGAAGCGGAAACAGCCTAACAAAACTGCTGCAAATATCTTCATCTGTCTATAAGCAAACTCCTTTCCTAGGCAAATCCGAGGACCAGCCTGCAGACAAATGAAAATTCATTGAAGATTAATTTAATAGCACCCCAATGCTTCTTCAAAGAAAATACACACACATATATGAGTTTGACCACAAGCATAATTGTATTTTTACCCCCCTTGGCCTCTATTAGTTTCCTAATGAAACCAATTTGCAATGCTTTTTTTATTTTCATGATATTATTGTTAAATGCTTATATATTTCTTCAACTCTTTAGCAAGATGTGCCTTGTGCCAAGTTAATAAAACCCTAATAAACATAAATGCCTATAATAGCACACTGCACTCCAAAGCTTATATATTCTTAAATGCTTATAATAAGCATAAATGTGAAATGTCTTAAGCAAAACTCTACTAACCTGAAAAGCTGTAAACTTGAAAGGGCTTTCTGGCTTAAAAATGCCATTCTCATCAAGCCATCTTTCTGGTCTAAAATCCTCTGCATCATCACCCCATATAAATTTCATCCGACCCATTGCATAAGGTTGGTAAGATACCATATCTCCTTTATTTACACTATATCCATCAGGTAATGTATCATCAGAAAAACAAATCTTTGCATCCTGCAAGAAATTAAGGAGTCTAAGATTTAGAATGTATTTCATCTACAGGCACATCAAATGTACAACAATAATAAGGGCATGTTTAGATGTCAACCGAAAAAAAAGGACATGTTTAAATAAGCTTATCCAGAATCACTTTTAGGAGAAGAAAATATAAATTAAAAAATTACACGAGTTTTCCATACGTGTATAACCTAATTTGTAGAAGCTTCTCATATGGCTTCTCTAAAAGATAATTTTTAACTTGTGCTTAAACTAATTTTGGCTCATGGTAGATCACATTTCATTTTTTCTTCATATTTTCTCTCTTTTGTCTTATTTCCACTTTTTTCTTCCTCTCTTTCTTTCTCTTTCTTTGTCTCTTTTCGATTTATCATTGGATTCATCTACCACCGACCCCAATTAACTTGGGTTAAAGGTGTTGTTGATGTTGATGTTGATGTTCTTCACCTAAAAGTGCTTTTGAATAAGCTTATCCAACGAGGCCCTAAATCAATCTTGGGAATTTAATATAACCTTACCACCGGAACTGCAGGATAAAGTCTGAGAGTTTCAGTAATTGCTGCATGGAGATAGTTCATCCTTTCAAGAGCTTCATCTGTGACACTGTACACAAACTCACTATAGCTACTAATTGTTTTTGTGTTAGTTGCTTCTTTCACTTCTTCTGCTGCTTTTTCTTGAACTTCAGGATACTTACACAGCATGTACATGAACCAAGAAA
>PYAF01005920.1:221835-243060 GCA_007407185.1 Glycine tomentella
GGTCGAGATTGGTTTACTTAAGTTGAATTTCGACCATCCATTTTGATTGTACAATCAAGATGAACTCCTGTCACACTCATATCTCATCCTATATAAATACACCTTGTATGTAATAGACTTACACCAGAATCTTCCTTTGAAATCTGCATTTGAAGAATTCTAGTGTTGATTAGCTTGAAAACAAATTCATTTAAAATTTGAGTAGTCTTTCTTAATTTGGCCTCCGATCCAATATTCAGAAATTTCTTTATCTTCCAGAAGACATCGACATAACGATAAAGGGTTAGTGCACTGGAAGTATCAAAAGCATCCGCAAAAATCTTCCCTTCTTGACTTGATCCACACATGCTGTCAAGTTCAGTTCCAAATGCAACTTGGAAAATTGAATCCAATGTTGATTTCATTAAAAGGTCCTGTATAATTATTGGAGCAAGTTAACATCCTAACCAAGTAGATTAAAGAAGGCAATGTGATAGTATAGTATCTTTCAGAACATATATTAACTCACTTGGATTTCCAACGTACTGTTAGAAGTTGCAGCTTCAGACACTATGTTTACAAGTTTTGCTGCATTCTTTCTAAATATTGAAATGCTGAAGTCCCTTAACATCTTGGTGGAGAATTCATGACTTGATATCTTCCTTTGTTCCCGCCATTTATCGCCATCAACAGTGAAGATCCCATCACCTAGTAAATCCTTCAAATTGTGGTAGTTGTATAAGCCCTGCAAAAAATTTGAAGGAACAAAACATAAGCTATTAGGCCAAACTCTTTTAAGAATCAAACAAACCCCTTTATGCCATGTTAATTGATCAAAAGGCCCATCACAAAGTACTATCTAGATACCTAATAACATTTTGTGCCCTTGCCGGCCAGCTTTATATTATTTATTATTTTCGGAAAACTCTATTTAAGCTATTTTTTTTAGTATCCTTCACATTTTACAATATTAAAAATATGGCTTATGTAACACTGTGACAGGCAAAGCAACAACTAATGTACCTTCAAAAGCAAGATGGATCAAGTTACCATGGCAAAAATTTGAAGGGCATCATATTTAAGTAATCTCCACACTAACAAGTAGGCTGGAGGCTCTGAATCTCCCCATCATAACCATTAACTCAATGGTAAAATGCATACCAACAGTGTTCACATTGATTTCCACTCCTATTACATGTTATATTATTTGAGAAGGATATAACTACTGTAATCATTTCAGGAAAAAGGTGTCCACAAGCATAACCATGAACTGTGGTAGAGATATGTTTCATATCATGTAATTTTTCACAAAGTTAGCAAATTGTTATCAGAATCCTAGCATAAGTATAAAACTTCAAATGCATTTCTTAGCAAATTGTTTCTGCTAATCATCACCGAGGGTATGACCAAGGAACTGCTCCTGAGAGCGATAGACTTTCCAACTGCGATGGAGTCTGCCTCAACCTACTCTCCTTATCAAGGCTTCTACATGTCATCTTCACATATTCCCATACCACCTAAGAGCATCTTTAATAGATACAATTTAAGCAACCCATTTTGAATTCTTTATCACATGTTGATTGACCATCACAATATCACATCATAGTTAGCAACTCATACACATTTTGCTCCAATGATACAGTTTTAAGCAATCCTTAAATGCCAAGAAAATACTTTTTTAATCATAAGTTATCGTTGCTTATAGAAACAACCAGAACTTAATTTTAAACAACTCAACATGACATGTAGATCTCCTCCAATAGTAAAAAATAAATCTAAGCAACGATATCTTAACATAGGCAACTTATTAAACAACTAACACTGAAGTTGCTCTAAGGCAAGTTTCTGTTATATTTTTTACCTTAGTTTTTTCTCGATAAGTACTTTTTTTTAATACCATGGTTATTACCGAAGTAGAACAGTACAAGATAAATCAGAAAACCCTTCAATAATTCTAGTTTGTTGCTCTAATTTTTTTAATATGGCATCAGGAAAACAGTAACCCATCAGCACAACAGATTTGACATCATCAGAAATTCTAGAAGCTCTTCAATTCCTTGAACCCAACCCATTAAGGAGGTAGGTGGCAGGTGGCAACCCACGACTTTCGTTTAAACTACTCTAACAAATGAAACAAACCCTTAAACTTTTTTGCATCCATATCATACACACACCTACAAAATAGGAATGTAATATCTTCTTAAAAATCTATATAGTAATCTTTCTAATACTTCATGAAGAAAATATTAAATAAAAAAATTATTCAATAGTTTTGTAAAGTTAGCTTATAGACAAAAAAAAAGTATAAAAGCAAAATAAATGAAACTTGTTTATAAGTTAATCAGCTTTAGGTTAAATAAGAGATCTTCTATAAAGTATTTTATACATAAACTAATTTTAACTTATGATAAAAGTTTAATTTTATTTTACGCTTTTTTTTCTGCACCTACAATTATTTATTGAGAAATTTATTTAAACATACCCATAAATAAGAAGATCAGTACAAAGATTTCGTAGGAAAATTTAGAATTATTCATGTGCATAATAATCTATTCATCCCAAAAAAAAAAATGAAAGTCAACTTACCAAACAATTCATCTAGCTATGATTAAAGTACCTACCTTTCCATAATTCTCAAAATTGGTTTTGAGTATATACTCAACATTAGTTGGCTCAGCGGTATAAACCTCATATCTGAAAGGGTTGAGCAGCCTGTAAGTCCTGTGCTTGGCAGCAAGATCAGTCATATAATGGTGCAGCCTGTTGAAATTCAGCATCTGATTGAAGATGGTGCCAGCAACAGGGTGGTACTTCTTTCTATTATGCCTTTTGTTCAGTTTTCTGAACAGAATTTGGACCATCAAAAGAGTCAAAGATGCAGATAAAGCTGCAAAGAAATAAGGATGTGAGAGGAAAGCCATGGATGGTGGCATGGTTTGGTCTTTGCTGAGCTAGGGAAGCTGCCCTGCCAATGTGACGTTTTATAGTAGAAGGAAACAGGAATAGGATTTAGTGAAGCAGATAGAGAAGATAGGCATAGAGGGCCCGTCACGTGCTGGTTAAACCAGAATACCATTTTCTAGATAGACATCTACAAATTGACAAATTCTAATCTTTTAGTTGATATATTTATTTTTCTTTCTTTCTATCAAATTGTATTTTTTTTTTCTAATATGTCAGATAGTATATGGCTGTTTATGTATATTTATTATGTTTTCAAGAAACATACTAATTTGATTTTGTAAAGTAAAAAAAAAAGATTTTTAATACCCAACCGCTATTTGACACCCAAGAATTAAAAAAGAGAAAAAAGTTATAAATATGATAAGTGATATAATATGACATAAAGAAAAATGAAAACTATTAATGGAATATTTAAAATAAATAGATGTTAAAATATTATCACTCTTTATAAACTATTTTTTTTTCTTAAAAGATATAGATGGTGATATTTGGTTCCTTCAATGTTTTTAAAATTAAAATAGTCCTTGAATTTTTTTTCCAGTTGGACATGTTAGTCCTTCCATGAGTCTCATTCAATTATATTGACAAATTCTTCTCTAATTATAGGCAATGTAGTTCCTAATAGAAGGATAAATGATTATTTTTTTCTTTAAAAATATAAGTGGATGACAATTTTCAAAAAACAAAAAATACTGAAACAATCCTTAAAAGTGTGGAACATTAATCTAAATTTATACATATGTTTCATAGATCTATTTGTTATTAAATTATAATGTTTAAGGATCAACTTACTATTAAGTTATAATTAAAATATTTTTATAATAAAATTTTTTAAAAAATTATTTACCTCATTATCCAGAGACTCCAAGCTATCCGTGCATATAAGGAGAGAGATATTGTACGCAACTTTACCCTTACATATGCAAAGAGACTGTTTTCGGATTTAAACGCATGACCAACAAGTTACCAAGATACAACTTTACTTTGCTAGGGCTCACCCTCAATAATGATATTAGAAAATTCTTATTAATATATGTTTTTAATCCTATACTTTCGTGAAATCTTATTTAGTCTTTGCAGTTTTATATCATTCAATTTAGTTCTTATATTTTACAGAAAACTTATTTTTAGTCCTCCCTCAAAGAATTCTCACAAACAACATTTTGACAAATAGAGTACATTTTTTTATTCTTTAAATTGATTAAAATGTTGTGGAAAATTATTTTATTGTTTTAAAAAGAAGTTGTTAATATGTCTCTTCCGAACATATTGAATCCTAACTTTCAAGAGTTCCATTTTTGTCTGTGTTTCCATTGTCATTCTTCAACAGTTGTTGTAGATTTGTTCTTGCATATTCTTGTTATTTGTTTGTTTCTTGAACGATGCTTCCATGAATTCGCATAGTTAATGGACAATGTAATATATTTGTAATGGAGGAAATGACGTCAACATCATCTACGAGGAGGGACTAAAAATAAAGATTTTGCAAAGTACAAGTACTAAATAGGATAATTTGAAAATGCGGGAACTAAAAATAAGATTTCACAAAAGTATAGAGACTAAAAACACATTTTTCCTAAAAATTAAGAGAATATTTTAGTTATTCATAATTACTACTGAGCTTGTGAATCAACTAACATAAAGTTATTTTAGATTAATCAGTGGGGCTCAAGTTTGAGTATCATAGGGATCTTATCTGGGTTGAGTAAGATTAACCTAACAAACTAGGATACCTTTTGGTCTTTACCAAACTAAATTCATAGTCATTTTTTTTATATTTGTTCTTTTATTTTATTTTGGCTATATGCGAAAAAAATAGTTGAAAAACTAGTTAGTAGCTAAAAGTTTTTAAGCTAACTTATTAATTTATAAGTGTTCGATAAATCCTATCTAGCGTCATTGTGCAGATGAGATCGTAGTTGTTAGTGATGCCTCTTAGGGATTGAATTAAAACATTTGTCTTCTTTGCCAAATCTAGAACTCTCGTCTTCTTTGCTAGATTTGTTTCGTTCTTGTGGCTCAAGCAACAAAATCAGGCATATGAGCAAGCGTTTTGATTGTCTACTCATAGGAAACACACCCCTCTGATATGATTTTGGTTACGGATCGTTTGATGATAGGTGGAAGGCGCCACTTCCAACAATTGAAGATAAGCCAAAGGAAGACCCCATAAGGGTGATAGATAGTCCCTGATAAGTCCGAACAGGTTCAGTTTGGAACCTAGAGAATACTCTCATAATACACATATTTTTCTAAAAAAATTCAGTCTGTCCATTCCATTGTAATTTTGTTTACATATAGGCATCAACCTTTAATTATTCTAAGTGCACTTTAATTAATAATGGCACACATGAAAAGACACCAAGGCTATCAACCACTAAAATAAATCATAAAATAAAATAAAAGAAATACAACTTTATTTAATTCTAAAAAAAAAGAAAGTCAGTAACAATACCTTCCAACTCATGGGTCTTTAGTAATAATCATGTACTGAAATAATTTTGGTTAAACGTCCTTCACCGCAGGTGCAACTTCAAGAATTGTTGCTACAACTTATTGTAGGGTCTCATCTGCCTTTCTGGCTCTGGATCTAGTCATAGGTCCGCCTAGTCCTTGTGTCGATCCTTCAATGTCCTCATCATTCCCTTTTTCTTGGGAAGCATTTGTCCTCAAATCTTTGAAGTCATCTCCTACATCAAAAGGAGTTAGGTTAGCCACATTAAAGTATTACTTACAACATACTTACTTGGTAAACCAATTTTGTAAGCATTGTCATTGATCTTCTCCCGGACTTGGAAAGGCTAATCTCCTCTGGGTTGGAGCGTGGACTTCCTTTGTTTAAGGAACCTCTCTTTCCTCATGTGTACCCAAACCTAATCACCAAGTTCAAAAACAACTTTCTTTCTTCCCTTGTTAGCTTGCTTAGCATAACTTTCAATTTTCTTCTCAATTTGAGATTTCACACGCTCATGCAGCTTCCTTATATAATCAGCTTTAGCCTGTGCATCCTTATGCTTAAAAACATAAATGTTAGGTTTAGGCAACAAATCAAGTGATGTCAAAGGAATAAATCCATACACAATTTCAAATGGTGAACAATTAGTTGTGATATGGACAACTCTATTATATGTAAATTCTATATGAAGCAGACATTCTTCCTATGACTTAACATTTTTCTTTATAACAGTCCTAAGCAAAGTGCGTAAAGTCTATTCACTACCTCAATTTGCCTATCAGTTTGTGGGTGACAAGTAGTAGAAAAAAGTAATTTAGTCCCAAGCTT
The DNA here is from genome assembly GCA_007407185.1 of Glycine tomentella. Taxonomy (NCBI): domain Eukaryota; kingdom Viridiplantae; phylum Streptophyta; class Magnoliopsida; order Fabales; family Fabaceae; genus Glycine; species Glycine tomentella. The sequence continues at coordinate 228,062 of PYAF01005920.1, forward strand.
ACCTCACAATGTTATCCAAAAATGACTTAGGAACTTGGTATCCCTATCACTTACTATGTTGCCTGGGCAATCCATGGAGTTTCACCATTTCCTTGAAGAATAAGTCAATTACATGGCAAGCATCATCAACCTTTTGCGAGGTATCAAATGCCTCATTTTTTAAAACTTAGGGATAGGGTGTATGTACTTGATCGTGATGTTATTGATAGCCCTACAGTCAGTGCACATGCTCCAAGTTCCATCCTTTTTAGGTACCAAAATCATTGGAACAACACATGGGCTCATGCTCTCTTGTACCCATCCTTTGCTCATCAATTCTTCAACTTGCCTTTGAATCTCTTTGGTCTCCTGGGGATTACTTCTATATGCAAGCCAATTAGGCAATGAAGCTCTTGGAATGAGATAAATGTGACGCTCAATTCCCCATAAAGGTGGCAATCCATTTGAAACCTCCTTTGGAAACACATCCTTATATTCCTGCAAAAGAAATTCAACACTAGTAGGGATAACTATTTTATTTGGGTTATCAGCAACAAAAATATTTTTTTTGCAGTACAAGTGAAGTGTTTTCTCAACATGCAACATCCTTCTCACCTCACTCTTTTTTGCTAAACAATTCATTTTTCTCTCAGGTGTTTCACTCCTTCCCACAAGTGTATCACTCTTATTTTTCTACTATTTTTTTGTGTTTCACTCTTCTCTCTTTTTTCTTGCACTCTCTTTTCTCTCAATTTTATTTGGCCCTTACATACTTCTTTATGAGATAACAATTTGAGAACAATTTTCTACTCATTGTGCCTGAAAGAAATTTTGTTTGTATACTGACATGGTCTTCCTAAGAGGATATGGCTTTCCTTCATTGGAACCACATCACGCAACATCCTATCATTGTATCTTCCAATTGAGAGGCACACCTCAACCTATTGGCTCACCATCATCTCTCCATCTTCACTAAGTCATTGAAGTTTATATGGCCTAGGATGTGGCTTAGTCTCCAAGTTTAATTTGGACACCAATTTGGAACTGATCACATTAGTGTAGCTTTCACCATCAATTATCAAAGAGCACAACTTTCCATTGATTGAACACTTGGTGTGGAAAATGTTTTCTCTTTGGGTCTGCTCTAAGGGCTGCATCTAGCTTCCAAGCAACCTCTTGACATTAGTAAATCACCCTCTAATGCTTCCTTTTCTATCTCTTCCTCTTGTTCTTCTTCACTGGCTAAGGACTCACTAGTGATTTTCCCATCTTCCTTCACGAGCATTATCCTTTTGGTTGGACATTTAAATGCAATGTGTCCTTTACCCAAGCATTTGAAACATTTGATATCTTTGGCTCTAGTGCTTGAAGTTGATGTATTAGCTTCATTGGTGATTTCCCATGTGGAGAAGTCACTGTTGGACTTGTTGAAGATCCCCATCCCTCTTCAATTCTGATTGTGAGAACTTGAAGAATTCCTCCTCGCAACTCCTTTCCTCTTGAGCTGTTGTTCAATCTACACCGCCTTGTGCAACAGATCTTCTAACTCCACATACTCCTGTAGCTCCACAACATCTCTAATATCATGGTTCAATCCACTCAGAAAACAATCCATTGTTGCCTCATTATCTTCATCTATGTTGGCTTTAATCAGTGCCATTTCCATACCCTTATAGTACTCTTTAACACTAATATTGCCTTGGGACAACTTCTGGAGTTTTAGACACATAGTCCTGTTGTAGCTGGTTGGCACACATCTCCTTCTCATAACTCTCCTCATTTCAGCCCAAGTATTAACCTCTGGTTTGGCATCTCTCAGCCTTCCATCTAATATTCATTCCACCAGATGAGGGTGAAGTCTGAGAATTTAGCTGCTACCAGTTTGACCTTCTGCTCCTCAGTATAGTCATGGCAAGAAAACACATGTTCAATCTTTAGTTCCCGCTGCAGATAAGTGCCTGGATCACTCCTACCTTTAAGTGGGGGAATAATTAGTTTGACTCTTTCAACTCTATTATGTCTCGGTCCTCCTTCTTCATCTTCTCTCCCTCTCCTGGCCTGCCACCTCCTGTCGGCATTAGGACCTTCAACATCACAATTCAATTGATTTTCTATTCCTCCAATCTTGCCTTAGAGCTCCTCATTATTATATCTCATCATCTTTTGCATCTGTTCAATCATAGCCTCAAGTAACAACCTTTGAGCTCCATCCAGATAAAGAGGGTCATCACCACCTGCTCCTACCATATTTCAAAAAGAAAATAGAAATTATCAAGGTTAACAGAAATGATCCTCACCACTCCACTCATGTGTTTTAAATCACATAGTAATTATCTATTTTCCTCTCTTTTAACGTTTCTTTTGAGTTAAAAGTTAGGAATTTAGCTTCTTTCTGAGTTTTTATCTAGTGGATGCTAAAGTTAGTAAATTTACAATGTTTTGGTTTTATTTTTTTTGTAGAAAGTAACACAATAGGATGTTTGAAAGATGTTGAAGAACTGGAGCAACACGCTTAGCGGGACAGCAACCGCTCAGCGCGAGAAGCCAATTTGAAGGCCAGCTGTAATGTGCATGTGCACATCTGGTGGCTTAGCGCGTGGTCACTTAAGTAAGCTAGACTTTGCATATGCACTTAGCGCTCACATGTAGGCTTAGCGCATAATCATTGTCGAAAAACATGACTATGTGTAGCGTTTTGAAGATAAAAAGAGGGAGAACACTGTGCAAAAGAGGATATTTAGATAGAAACATGGCTAGGCACGAGAGAAGATAGGAAATCCACTCACTTGGGGACCTTTTCCTCCATTTTCTTCTATTCCTCTTGCTTCCTTTTTGTATTTGTGAGCCTCTCATGACAATGAGATGCTAAATCACCCATTGTTGAGAGCTTGGCAACCAAACACTATTGATGTAATGATTATTACTATCCATTTAATGTTATTTCAATATTATTGCTTCTTTTTCGAGTTTATGGTTTTCTTTATGGTTTGATCAGTCATGCAAGTGTATGTTATAGGGTTTACTCATTAGGAAATGTTTGCATCCTAAGAACTTGAAAAGAGCATCTAAGTAATCCATGTCTAGGGATAGAATGGTATTATTTAGCCTTAATTATGCATCTTTATTCTTAAAGGAAATTGTTTGATGTAGCTCTTAAGGGATTAGGAGTAAAATTAGGTCATTTAGGCTTTTTTACATGAGGGATCATGCTTAGGGTAGGTTAGTGGATGAAAGTAATAATTGGAATAACGTTAAATGGTGAAAAATTTCTAACAATGCATCAAGAGTAGTTTCGGTAGACTGAGCACCCAACACATCACAAAATTCTGCATCAATCGACAATTATCACCCCAACTATTTGTGTTTTGTCTCTTTAATGTGCTCTGCTTAATCATCTTTATTTATGTTGAATTTTACATTTTTCGCATCATTACTAGGCAAATATCAAATTTGGTCAATTATCCACTTAAAATTAGACATATATAAATTTCGAGTATAGTCAAAGTCCATGTAGACTCAACACTCGAACTTACCGTTTTAAATGAATTGGTAAACTTGCTAAGGAATTAACATGTTTACACTCGATCGGATGGTTGCACTCGTGTATCTACACTCAATATGGCTTTTAAAATAGATGTATTGCACTCTTGACTTTTACCACTCTAGTATCCTCTTGAGCTTTTGGACATAATCAGATTTGATGCATCAAGAACAATCCAACAGCTCTTGAGTTAAAACAAATGTAGTGCACTTGTGTTTTTTTTTTTTTAATTCTGATTTGTGTTTTTTGAACTAGAACATTAAAACACAAGCAATTTTTTTTTTCATAATATACCCAGATCACAGAAATATCGAGACAAGAGACAAAAGAACGCAGGAACAAAACCTGAAAAAAAAATGAATAGACAAAACAAAAAGAAACAAATCGAACAAAGAGATGACTTAAACAAAGACAACACAACAATGAAAAACGAAAAACGAAAAACAAAAGGTATAGATAGAACCTGTATCAAGAGTTGAAGCTCTGATACCAAATGATATGATTTTGGTTACAGATCATTTGATGGCAAGTGGAAGGCATCACTTCCAACAATGGAAGATAAGCTAAAGGAATACGCCATCAGGGTGATGGATAGTCCTTGATAAGTTCAAATTGATTTAGCCTGGAACATACAGACTACTTTCACAATACACAAGAATTTTTGTAAAAATTCCAGTATGACCACTCCATTGTAATTTCGTGTACATATAGATAGTCAGCCTTTAATTATTTTAAATACACCATTAAGTGCACTTATGAAGACAACCAACCTTTGATTATTCTAAATGCATTTTAATTCCTAGTGGTGCACATGCATGAAAAGACATCAAGATTATCAACCACTAAAATAAATAAATAAAATAAGAGAAATACAACTTTATTTAATTCTAAAAAAAGAAAAAGTCAGAAACGACATCCATGGGTCTTCAGTAATAATCATGCACTAAAATAATTTTGGTTTAATGTCCTTCACCGCAAGTACAACTTTAAAAATTGTTGCCTACCATTTGTTGTAGGGTTTCCTTTGGCTGTGGTTTTGGCTTTGTTCATAGGTCTCCCTAGTCCTTATGTTGGCCCTTCAATGTCCTTATCACCCTCTCCCCCCAATCAATTTTGAAGATCTTTGAACATTGAAGGAGAAATCTGGGAAGGTTGAAATCGTGTTTGGGAACAACTATCGGAATTTTTTTTAACAAAAAAACCAAGTATGGGTTTTGCTCGAAATTAATAGATCTACTAAAGGCCTCTATCAATTTTGAAAAACAATTATCCATGTGAGAGCAATTCGATTCAAAAGTTTTCAGAATTTGAAGGTTCCGCGAGAAAGATAAATTTCTCAATTTTCTTAGATTCGTTCATGAAACTATATGAATTTTTTATATGTTATTCCAGTTATAACATTGAACAAAAACCCTCGGCCAATTTTGAATTTCATCCCGCTCAATTTTATTTGGATTTGAGATATATCAATTTCTAATGACTTTTAGCGGTTAGAATTTGTTTAGAACGTTTCAAACAAGTTATCCAAGTAATTTCTGACAGTTTTTAATCACTATAAAATATAATAAAATAAAATTAAAAAATTAACGTTATTATTTAACAATCAAAATTAACTGAAAAGACGAAAACATTAGATGAAAAAGATGTTTGAGAATGTTGATCAATCATCACAAAATTTAAGAATCAAAATCAATATGGAAAAGTTCAAATATCAAAATATTTGGAGACCAAAAAATATAATTTATCCAATGAATATATATATATATATACACACACACATTTTACACTTATATTGGATAATATCCACCAAAGACACAATTAACTAGCGTACAAGCTTTCAATTCCCAACTCGTATTAATGTTTTGCAAACTGGACTTTTATCTTTTAAAATAATTGTTTGCGAAACATAACTTTTAACTTAAAAAAAAAAAACTTGTTGAAGAAAATAAGAATCTTAGTAGTGTTTATAATATACAACTTGCACATTTTAAATTTTAATTATTACTTTAAAGATTTAATATCTTTTAGTTCTAATTTTTTATTCTGATTTTAATCTCTAAACTTTTTTTAGTTGTCAATGTATCGTAATTTTTTTCATCTATACTTTTAATTCTGATCTTTTTTGTCTTTACTTTTTATCTTCTAATAAAAAAATAAGAACTAAAAACATATGTAAAAAGAATTTAGGCACTATAAACATAAATTTAAAAAATTTGAAGACTAAAAAAATAATATGATCTTATGTTAATTTTAAAAAGTAAGTCATAAACAGAAAATCCAACTATTTTGTGTGTATTTGATAGAACTTTCTGTTTATGTAACGGACGTTTTTCCAAAAGCAACACTCATGTTACTTTTACATTTATGCCTAAAAAAGTGTGTTTCTCTTAGTGTTCTCCTATTTCTCACATGACTTATCTCAAGTTCTCAACTTGGAATTTCCTTTTCAAAAGTACACATCAGTGACAGTGGGGTAAATTTGTTTTAATATGGGTAAAAACAAATCGCTGAAATTTTATTTGAAAATTCATGGAGTACTAAGTTATATATCCAGCCCAATCTGTGGGAGAATGGGAATATTCCTTCTTTTTTAATAATATTATTAACAAGGACAAACGTTACGTGTGAGAAGATAAATGTATGAACACTACCAATTAGAGATAGACGTGCATGTTTGGAGGTTGATTCCGGACGAGTCACGTTAAATGGCAAAGAAACGTAGGATCTGTTCTTCCAAAACCTAATTTCGAACATGCAGAAGCGTGATGTATGTAAAGGGCGATGGATAGAATGGAACAGAGATAAGCACAAATTAAATACAACTTCAGCAAAAGATATTAGAGTTTATTTTTATAAATTTTTATATTAATTATTATAAAATCGGTAATTATTTTATATATAATAATTATACTAAAATATATTTTATTTCTAATAAATACATGAATTTCATATTTGCTCTCAAATATATTTTTACTTTACATTTGTCTTGTGATATTTGAAAAGTTTTATTTTATATTTTGTCATAAGTTAAGTGATGATGAGTCTATTAAATATTTGATAACGTGATTTATGATGATTTAGAATAAGATGTTTGCAACTATTTGATCACAAGATTTTATTACAACTTATGGCCGCTAATAGGGAGAGCCACTATTAGTAGGGGTATTTAAATCCAAGTCGATCCAAAAATAACAATTGAAAATCACATTCAACTTATATTTTTTGGATTTGTTTGGATTGTTTCTTGAATAAACCAATTGATTCAATTCAGATTAAGATTGGCATTTGTGGAATCAAACCAAACCGCAAATATTTATTTATATTTATTATTTGCATATATAGGATTTAATTATAATGCATTCTAAGTGTAATGCATTTAAATTTTCTACATGCACAACATAAATATATAAGATTGAATTATAATTCATTCTAAGTGTAATGCATTTAAATTTTCTACATGCACAACATAAATATATAAGATTGAATTATAATTCATTCTAATTGTAATTTGAGCGTAACTATATATACTTTAGTGTGTTGTCTAGAACATTAGTTCCTAATTTTATTTCATATGATTTATATACATGAAATCGAAACACATAAAAAATATAAAAGATTGGTTTGGATTCAATATTATATTAAAATCAAACTAAACTTAACCCCATATAATTTTTATGTTTGATTCAAATGACTTTTTAATAAAAAATCGAACCATGAACACCCCTAATTATCATAATATTTCAAGTGCTATCCGAGAAATTTAGGGTTCAATGAATATCATGCTGAGAAAAAGAAAGAAAAAGAGGATAATGAAAAATTCTTATGATGTAATAATAGAGATAATTAAATTTTCATTTTATTCTAGATTTAAATAAATTTTTGATACTTAAAAAATAGAACTATTTTGATTTTTGAACTTATAAATTTATAAGTGACCTATATTTTTCAGATTGATGCCGGCCTTATCAGCGTTATGGTTGAGCGGTGGAGGCCACAGGGACACACTTTCAATATGCCGTAGGGTGAGATGACAATTACCTTACAAGATGTCGCAAGTATATTAGGATTGCCTACTGATGGGCAAGTCGTTATCGGGCAGACTTGCATGGATTGGGCAGAAGTGTGTAATGAGGTTTTTGGTAACGGGCCTGATGCGGCCACTGAGTTATCCTCCGGCAATTTGAAGATATCATATTTCGACAGAGTCTATCCAACATGGGATGCAGTTGCTGGTCATCCTCAGAATGTGATATACTTCACGAAGGCTCACATTGCACGGATGTTAGGATCTTGGATCCTATGCGACAGATCTGGGGGGGAGCGTAGTAGGATGTCACGACATCGCCTTACTTGGTGGTGATTTTTGCTGACATTGGATCATATAGCTGGGGGTCTGCAGTTCTAGCAAACTTGTTTAGACAATTGTGCGATTGTACAGACCCGGATAGAAAAAACATTGGTGGTTGCACTATTTTGCTGCAAATTTGGGTGTGGCTCAGATTTCCACCCATCACTCCCCCTTTGCCTGATTCACATGAGCTAGACCAACACTTCGGACATAGGTATGTTTATTTTGTATTACTTAAAATCACAATTTATTTATGTGTACTGCGATTAACATTTGAATGTTGAATCTGGAAACTAGGTTTAATGCTCTAGGTCGGTTCAGAGTTAACTCACTAAGTTGGTATCGAGACAGACTAGACACCTTATGCAGAGATGAGGCATGTTTTTTGAATCAAATATAATTTATTTAAACTATTGTCAATATGCAATTGAGTCATATATATGTTTTAATCTTTTAGGTGGTTTGGCAACCTTATAGAGATTACGAATTCTTGGGTGCATTTGCTGACACAAAGTATTTGTGGATGGCTAGGACACCTATTATTTGTTTTCACATTGCTGAGTATTCCCAGCTTGTTAGATGCATGAGGCAATTTGGGCTGGATCAACCAATACCTCATAGGCCTGGGAAATTGAAAGGAGTGCATGATTATACCCTTTGGGGTAAACCCCAAGAAAATTAGCCTCGCAGACTATGGGAATTTATACAGAGATGGAATAGGCGAGCTGAACATGTTGAAGTGCCTCCTGAAATACATGGTCTTATGTCACCCAACCATGAGTACATGACTTGGTATAGACTGTCCGACAAATGATATGTCATGAAGCGGGCTGCCAAATTAGGATGTTGTGTAAGTCATTTACTGGATATAATTTATTTACTATTATCATATATTTTTCTTTATGTATATATGTTGTGATTTACAGGTGGATGGTCTAGAGAATTTGTATTTTGTGACCACGCCTGAGCAATTTCCTCACCACAGTTTGGGATATGTACACGAGGAAATAGGTCGCCTAATATCTGTTTTCAGAGACACCGCTCGGGTGGAGGAGCCAGGTCCAGAGGCACCCCTGACCCAGCTTCTGGAGGAGCCACGGTTGTCTATCGACGTGGGATGTCATGCGAAAGAGGGTCGAGGGATAGGATGTCATCGCCGACTTATTCCACCAGTTCTTGAGCCTATTTAAGCACCCAACCCGACGGTTAGTAGATGGTTTAGGACTTCCTCCATAGGTCGTGAGTACGGTGTTCAGGTGACATTTCACGAGCCTACCCAACCGGAGGCACATACATATTATTAGCCAGATTTTCCACCTTGGGACACCCAGACCCAAACAGCGTATCAACATAGTCTAGTACCCACGACAGGCTGGGATCAGCTGGGGAGCAATAGTCATGGAGCTCAGGTGGGGACGAGTGGTCAGGGACCTCAATCGTGGGATGACATAGTTGTTGAGGAAATGTATAGCCAGATTGATTTTTCACCCCCTCGGCAATCAGGCTATCATCCGCACTCGTCGATCGAGGCCATTCCATCACCGGATCCAGTGCCATCTCCAACACATACTCCTGCTCCACAGTTTCGGCGTGGATTTGGTAGACGCATATTGCCTAATTGTCAAACGCGTCATTACTAGTGGCCTCCGGAGTCGTAGACTTTGTATTTTGAATTTGTTAATTATTATGGACTATGTTTCGTATTAGGTATGGTATTATGGACCTTTTTTATAGCCTATATTTGTCATGGACGTCGTTAGGTTATGAAATCTGTTATTTGCTACGGACTATGTTAAAACATAAAGCAACAAATAACAAGATAAAGAAAACATTAACATATCGAAAATAAAATCATGCGATGGCCAATAAATTTGATAGGACGCGTGCCTGCTACACCATGTGGAACTGTAAAATGACATTGACAACACTATGATGATTGCAATTAAAACACTTTGTGGTCCTTTATACTGTAGCCAATAAATTTGACTGAACGCATGTTTGCTGCAACATATGGAACTGTAAAATGACAATGACAACACTATGACGACATAAGTTAAGTCACGCCCCATCCAGGCGCGAGTGGTAACACACCATCCCACACAACATACCTCCGCAAACGAATTCAATCTCAATAGTATGACATTCTTAGGTGAAACAAGCTCTCAAACCATTGCTAATTTCAAATTAGCATTCATTTTTTCGAATGGATCAATCATACACAACCAAACGAGTGTTTCTTTTCAATGTCCTACTCCAATACCAATGCGAGTTCCTGATGAATGTTCTTTTTAGTCACTCAAGAGTAGAATGCACAACACCCTTATGCTCACCAATGATCAATCTGTGCATGAAATTTACTATCGACAACCATCCATCAATACAGGTCAGCAATTTTTTTTTCATTCTTTGCAACTGAAAAATGATGATGATGTTTGCACAATGTTGGTGTGCCATGAAAAACTCCTGTGTGTTGGTCCTATAGAATTATTATGTATCATCAGCAGAAAACCCGATGGTGTACTCAACCTACTTCGATCCACCATCACTCCTACTCATGATGCAATGTTGTATTACAAGGGCAAGTGGAACATACCACGACAAAACAATTTTTTGGTTACTCCTTTACTGGAACAAATCCAATAAGATTTCAAATTCCTTCCCGATGCAATATCGAAACACTCAAGGATATAATCAAGCAAGTTGCGTCGCTAGGAGTTCCCCCTTATGGAATTCACGAATCACAGGTTGTCAGACAATTGTTCTTCCGACAACCAGGCCATGCAAAATATTTCGAAAACTTAGTCGAATATGAAATAATACTACTGAAAAACGATGAAGATGCATTGAAGGTGTTAGCAGAATCTAATTATTGGAAGCGTTTCTCTAACAGAAATTTTAGCTATTTTTAAAAAACCAGTAATCCAACTACTGGAAGATGACATGTCTGCTGCACAACATCTTCCAAATTATGATTAGTTTCCTCATTCTCATGTTTCAATTGTTGTTGTTAGTTCGTTAGGTTGTTTTTGTTTTTTAATTTTTTTTCTTTTTATGTTTGTCTCTCTAATTCCGATCGTTTGTACGTCTCATTGTTTTATTTTCAAATGAGATGAGTGGTTTCACTGGTAGTTTGGTTTATTTTCAAATGTTCATTATGAAATATAACAACATAAAGAAAACATTGACAACAACATAAAGAAATCATAAGGTAGATGGACGACTAGGACAATTTCGACGGTTATGACCAGGTAATTTGCATATACCACACTTAATACGACTTTGATTAGCTTCAACTTCATCCATCTCATTGCATATTCTAGTTGACTTTGGACGACCCTTTGCATGCAACATAGACCTATCAGGTATGAGCACTGGATCTGCACTAGGTGGAATTGCTTGCTCGTTACCAATTGGCTACCATGGAAATGAGTAAGCTTGTACCAGATTTGTTATAAGGAATATGTCATCCACATGTTGTGTCGGTGCCTGACGAACATATAAAGCGGCTGCTGCGGCATGACTACAAGGATATTTGAACTCCTTAAATTTCCCACACTGGCAGAACCGCTCAGGGAGGTTTACCGAATACGATTTGTCATAACCATCGTCAACCTCAAATACAGATTGTTCAACATTATATGTACAGATATAATGAGTAGTAGCATTGGTCTTCAACATAGCAATCACATTTTTGCAATGAGGATAAGGACCTTGCAATTCATTAACAGCCAATTGCCCCCTGCAAACAAAATATTCCACCAATATGCTATATGTGTGTTTAACCAACGCGGTTATTAGCATGTTTCTTGCTCCCTTTAAAACCCTGTTTACTGACTCGGCCAAATTTGTTGTCATATGTCCATATCTTCATCCCTCAACATCATATGCACATGTCCACTTTTCTTCGGGGATGTTATCAATTCAGTTTGCAATCTCAGGACCCACATCACAAAAACGTGCGAAGGCTATCTCAAAATCAGCAATAAAAGGAGTATAACCTGCACACAAATTAAATAACATTAAAATTTAGTTATACATGCAAAATTAATAGATGAAGTTTTTAACCATATCCAAATTCATAACCACTCTCTTCAAATTTTCATTTATGAACTTTTGATTAAAATTGCTCGCAATATGAAGGCAAAAGTCATGATAAACATGCGGTGGTTGCCACCCACGGTGCCTCTCAACTGCAGATAATATGCTTCGGTGTCGATCAGAAATAAGACAAATATTTTTCTTTTGTGTAACATGCGCACAAATGTTATCTAGAAAGTATTCCCAAGCTTCCAACGTCTCACCCTCAACAATAGCAAATGCAAGTGGCAAACATGCATTATTTCCATCCTGGGCTATTGCAATCAACAATTTTCCTTTGTACTTGCTATATAAATGAGTGCCATCAATTTAAATAACCAGCTTACAAAAATTGAAAGCCTTGCAACATTGTCTGAAGGTCCAAAAAATGCGGTGAAACACGCGTTTTCCATGAACCATTCTATGAGCCACATAATAATTTTTTGTTTGAAGATGATAAACAAAACCTGGTGAAAAGCGAAGCATATAGTCACACCACCTCGGCAAAAATGCGTATAATTCCTCCCAATCACAATAGATAATTGTCATTGCTTTCTGCTTTGCATACCATGCCTTTCTATATGAAACTTTGTATCCATAGGAATGAGTTATCCTCTCCTGGACTAGTCCAATTGAACATGATGGATCATGCTTTATCATCCCTAATAATAAAAAATGTCACGTTAACATTAATAATAATAATAATAAAATCAATAATTCTCATCATTATGATGTCATCCTACAACGTACCTAATACGAGTGAAACAATAACATCAGGATCAAGTTGTTTGTGGTCCTGAGAAATGTGATCATTTAAGCAATTGTGGTTGTCACCCCATTTGGTAACCACCCATCTTTCACCGTACGTTGGTTTTATTACCCTAACCCTCCATAGACAATTCTGGTCATGTGCACGACATTTCGTGCTTAACTTTATCGACGTACTTTCAACCACAACAGCTTCCTGATGCTCCTTCATGAGGTTCCGCTTGATTGCCATTTGCACATCTTGTTTTAATGCAAATTCCTGTTTCGCAAACAACTACATCCTCTACTTCAGCACTATCCACGTACAACTCTAAGAAATTTTTCCTTGATTGGTTGAAGAATTCTCCTATTACAAATTCTAGGTCTTCGCGTCTATTACTTTTATGCTAATATATTTATCATCGCACCATATTCTTGCAGTGACCATAGTGATAGATTAATTAACTTTAAGAACTAACTTTTGACTGAATTTCTGATGCAATTCGTCAATAGTTGAGTTGCACTTCATACATGTTGCCCTTTTATCACCTTCGAAAACAACACCACGTCGACCCTTAATTTTGCTACCATTATAATATATAACAATACACACAGAATCAGCATCTGTAGACATTTTTATATCTATGACCAACAACTACAAACGAAAGTATAAATAACCAAATATTCAGATATCTAAGACTAGCAAGATGTAGAGAGAAGTCAGATCAAAGTAAAAAGTAAAGCTAGAGAGACACAGAAGTTGAAAACTGAAGGTAAAAATTGAATTTGGGGTATTCTGCAGAGTTGAGTTTGGGAGAGGCACAACTGGTGTTAAGTTGCGCCTGGGTGGGGTGTGACTGGTCACGCCTGGTGGGGGCGCAACTTAGCTCCAGTCACACCTGGAGGGGGCGTGTTCGGTTGCATTTTCCTGGGGCGCGACTAGTTGTCATACATGCGTAAATAGTTTCAAACAGTAGTAAATCTGTATTTTTTTAAAAAAAGCTATATTTTAGTTTTTTTTCCCTTACCAAGACTTTATCCTCAATATGCTCCCAAATTATCATGCTAGCTGTGTGGGATAACATCTTGGTTTGCGTGTAGCATTTTTTTCCTTAAAAAAAACGTTCACCTAAAAGCCATCTTGCAGGTTTTGTGAAGATAAAGTTTAGGCAAATATCCTTTTTTCACAATGATGTAAGTAATTTAATTAATGACAATCATAAAATAAATTATTAGATAGTTCTCAATTAACATGTATCCATAATCCTAACCAATATTTATGCAACACACTAATACATATTTAAATATTTTTATAAAAAAAAAAACTATAGATTGACACTATAACACTTGACAATCAATTATAAATCACTATGTATGATATATTTATTAACTTTTATAATACTTATTTTAAAAATTATATTAATTTTAATTTATGATTGACTGATAATATAAAATTATTTTACACTCTTATAACTATTAAACTAAAAAAGAAATACGTTATATTGAGATCAATTGAAATTATGATGGTCCCATACCAGTTAATAATTTATTGGATAACCGTTTGCATAGTGTCAACCTTTTGTAATAAGAAAAGACTTGTAAAAGTACTCAAACGTTTAAAAGGAAAAAGTTGGATCCAGCCAAAATCCAGCTCCAACTGGTAACTCACTGCTTCAGGCATTTCTGGCACAGTTTTTTCCACTTTTATTTCAACTTTAAGACTGCACAGAGAGAAGCATATAATTCCTGAGTCAATATAGAATTTGTGAAGTCAGTCCAAATGTCAGTTTCAAAGATGCCTCGTGGAACACTTGAAGTTGTTCTGATCAGCGCCAAGGGAATCGATGACAATGATTTTCTCTGTAAGCACTATACTCTATATGCATAGCTGCTGAGAAAATCAGATACTGTGTATCTCAATGATCCCCTCTTTTAAACTTTTAGATGCATCAAAATTCTCTCACTTCAAGATGGTTTGATCTAGAATAGATCTTTGTTGTTTTAAATCTGTCTCAATTAACTCTCTTATTTTCAGATTAAACAACATAAAGTTCATTTTATGCTGGTTTGATCTTGATATGTTCTGTTTGGATCCGGGTTTTCTAAAATGATTAGCAAATCACTTTAGAGGGTAAAGCAAGTAATTTTAGTGATTGATGAGAAAATCAACGGTCAATGTTATGTACACTTGCATAACAAATCATGAATGTATTGGAATATCAAATAGTTGATTTTCTCATTAACGACTAAGCTTACTTACTTTACAGAAGCCAAATCTATTTTGTTCATATAGCTATGTTAATTGAG
>PYAF01005920.1:279126-299251 GCA_007407185.1 Glycine tomentella
TATTTCAGTTACACAATTTTTAATATGAATTTTTTTATTTTTATATAAATTATAAAAAAAATTTGAATTTCATAAATTAATAATTTACATAAAATACTTTTACTCTAATTAATAAATCAATATAATTTCATTAATTAATAATTTAAAAAAATTATATATTCATTTTAATATACATATTATTATGTGAATTCTTTTTGTACAATTTACATATTAATATAAATTTAAATAATTTGTATAAGTTATATAAAATAATTTATATGAAAAATTTAAATATTAGTTTATGTAACTTTCTTGATGTATATAATTGTAATATAAAAAATATGTATTAAATAAAATTTTTTAGTTAAATTGAAAATATTTTCCTAAAAATTTAATTATTAAAATTTTATTAATTTTTATAATTAAAATAAAATAATTTACCTATTTTTTATAAATTACAAAAAAAAATTGCATATTAACTAATTCAGTTATATTGATCTATATAATTAGAGTAAAAAATAAGTTATATATTAAAGTCAATTATATAAAATAATTTATGTAAATAATTTCCATTTTAATTTATGAAATTCAATTATTTTTTATAATTTTATGTCAATTTTTTATATAATTAGTATAAAAATAAAAATTTTCATATATTAAATTAAATTGTTGTAATTAAAATAAAAATATGTAAATTGTTCAAAATAAAAATATGTAAAACAAAAAAATGGTTTATTTTATAAACTTTATAATTAGAAAGAAAATTAATTACTCATGACATATTGATACATAGAAAAAAATTCTTTTGTAAGTCAAATAAAACAAAGTGAGTGACGCAGTAGTTAATGGTTTTATTATTGTTGCATTAAAATTTATAGATTCAATTTCTACTAAAAAATACTTTTTACTTTTTATTTCATTTAATTTTACCTTATAAGTATCATATCAATTTCCTAAAAAATCAAAATTACTGATTTTGAAAAATAGAAAGACTAAATATTTTGAGTTTTAAAAATAAGAGTACTAAAATTATGGATTAAGAATTATAGAGGACTAAACTTATAATTTAATTTATATTTTATTGATTTTGATTAAAGGTGGGTTTAAACTGTAATGATTTATGTTTAAATAGTTTTATTTTAAAAGTGATTTTGACACAAACAATAGTAATTAATTGAACTCACGGCAAACTTACCAAATCTAAAAAAAAAAAAAAACTCTCACCGCAAAGTATTATTTTATTTTCTTCTAATTTCTTGATATTGAAACTACATAAAGACGATAAAGACTTGTGGCAAAGATGTTGGCACAACTCATTTAACACTTGAGTTCTTTAAATAAGATGTGGAATTCCACTTCTGACTTGTAGATAAATTGTCAATTGAAAATATTATTTTATCTTATCAGTAAGATAAAATTAATTGAATAACAAATAAGAAATCACATATAATTTTATTTTTTAAAAAAAAACATCATGTTAGTCAATCAAATTCACGCTATAGCAGCTTCTTTAGACAGGCTTATTTGCTCTCAAACTGGAAAACATGAATTTATTATACTTTATATACAAAACATAAAGCTTTTTTTTATTTAATTTCCGTAGATTCTCATTCCGTAATGGAAGTAAAGTTGTTCAATTAGGTAATTAAATATACAAATATTGAAACTATCTAACGGTATATTGCCATTAACAATCAATGTCAAAAGGTTTCACGTACTAGAATTCGATGGAGTCAACAAATTTAACTTTTACTTTTAGGAACAGTTAATCTAGATCACAATGCAAAAATGGATGTGCAAAAACATCCTTTAATTTCCTCCAGCCACAAAAGAAATATTAAGAAAATTTAAAATGCACACATGTTCATGCTTGCCTTCAATTGAGAACCATCTCGTAATCACAGTTTCTTTAATTTCATTAATTTTAGAAATGCACTCCTAGGTCTGCCCGCGGCCGGTAGCTTTGAAGGTAGGCCTCTTCGTTCGTTTTTTTCTCTCCATATGTATTCATTATTGCCTAATAATAAAAAGTATTTTCAGCATTCCATTATAATTATCGTGTTAAAAAAATATCTCATAATAACTATATTTAAGTTTGTAATATAACATTAATTATTTTTTCACTTATATCCCTTATTATATTTATAATGGAGTATAAAAATTATAAAAGAATTAATGATGATATAAGATTAATTTTATAAAATTAATTATTATTTTTTTCATCTATTTTAAATTTTTTGATGAACGGTGTAAAATAACCTAAGATGAAACAAGTATATGGGAATTATATATATATATATATATATATATATATATATATCTGATATTAAGAACATTAAAAAAAAATTAGTATTTTTGGCAGTCAAAATTTGTTGCTAACATAAAAAATCTGTCGTTAACATCAAAATTTGTCGATAACATGAAATTTTTGACAGATATCTGATAGACAAAAGTTCATCGATAAAATAGTCGTAGAAAATTTAACTGACGAATTTTGGTTATTCATCAGTAATTTTCAATGAAAATATCCATATATAAGTCGGAAATTACCGATAAAAAATCTATTAATAATTTTCCACATATGGTTCAGTTTGAAATTTTCGACGAATTTAAAATCCAGTGGTGCACTAGGCATGCCTTCTGTGTTTTTCTACTGCGGGCAATTTTCTTTTGGGAATACATCATACAAGATGCTTCAACATACAAGAGAAAATGATTCTGCAATTTATTTTCCAAATAAAGTTTAAAAGGATATGTTGGACCAATACCACTATATTTTTCCAAAATAGAGAAGGCCAACCAAAAATGACAGTAGTTGATATATGGGTGAGGCTCTTTAAGAGCTAGAGGATGAATAGAAGTTGATCATGGTGATACTGAAGATACTTTTAACCACAAGATAACAAAGTGACTATAGTCTTGGATAAATGCAAGGTGTCAATTTTCAAATAACAATAACTATTATAATTTTGTAATCATATGAAAATCAGTTTTACTTTACAATTTAATACATACCTATTGTTATTCACAACCAGGTTGAACAGAGCCATAGCTCCATTTTCAAGAGCCATCCCATTCGCTTCATGCACAGTTGATTGTAGAACCTACGTAATCTAGTTAATCCTAACCCAAAATCAGCAGCTAAGTCAAGCTTACCAACTTAGTAGACCAACCTAAAAAGGTTCAATAAAATAAACCCAAAGTAAATTATTGTGATAAGAAAATAAAGGAAATATACAAATATAAAGTAATATAACACAAGAAAAAAAAATTGGCGGGATAAATTTTCTAAAGCATTAACACTAGTCTTAATAAAACTTAGAAATATTAAGTTAAAGATTTTAGTAATTGAAATTATAAAAATATTGTTTAAATAATACATAATATGATCTTTTGTTTTCATTTCGAACATCCCTAAACATCTTAGAAAGTTTATGACAGACTTTCAAATTAAAAGCTTTTTTAATTTCATGTTCTTCCTCGGATCTTCATATCAATTTTCTCTGAAGTTCACAAAGTTAGGAAATGACACACAATTATCATTACTTATTATGCTTCTCTAAATATATGATATTAAATATTGAAATTACCATAGAAAATCATTTTACATTTTGAAATAATTTATTTTATAAAAATATTAAAAATATAAATAAAAGTGGAAAGCATGCTTGATCGAGCAACGGGCTCAATTGTTTGATAATAGAGATATTTTTATTTAATTTAAGTTGGAAGTATTGGTTAAAGTACTTAATGATACATTTTTTTTACAGAAAATACACAGTGTTTATTTAAGAAATTATTTACTATGTTTTCAATAATACATGAAGAGAAATTATTATATATATGATATTAAATATTAAAATTACTATACAAAATAAATATTGAATAACTTTTTTACTTTTTATATATCAAATACTTTTTTATAATATTTTTTTGTATTTTTTACTTCTTGACATATTATAGGAAAAAACCTTTATCGTCCCTTATGTCACCGTTCACTTACCTATTTCTGAATTTGTTCCTAGTCTGAAGGAATTCATCTAAAGTGATTTTATAAAAAAAAAATTAGTTTAAAATATTTAATTTAGAAAGTTATTTTACATTTTGAAATAAATTTTATTATTTTATAGAAAATATTAAAAATATCAATAAAAGTGAAAACATGCTCTATCGAGCAACGAATTCAAATGTTTGATAATAGAGATATTTTTATTTAATTTACTTTGTAGGTATTGGTTAAACTTAATGATACATTTTTTTTATAGAAAATGCATAGTATTTATTTAAGAATCTATTTATTATGTTTTCAATAATACATTATGCAAAATTATTACATATATGATATTAAATATTAAAATTAACATAAAAAATAATTATTAAATAACTTTTTCTATTTTTTATATATCAAATACTTTTTTCTAATATATTTTTATTTTTTACTTATTGACATATGATAAAAAAAACTTTTATTTACTTTTAATTCATTGACTTACCTATTTCTGGATTCGTCCAGTGTGAAGGAATTCATTTAAAGTCATTTTATAAAAAAAATGTAATTAATTTAAAATATTTAATTTAGAAAATCATTTTACATTTTGAAATAAATTTTATTATTTTATATAAAATATTTAATATATCAATAAAATTGGAAAGCATGCCTGATCGAATAAATGCAAAATAAAGAGTTTAATATATAATTCAAAAATTTCCAACAGAATATATTCCGTAGGAAAAATTCGTTGCTAACTCAAACATTTCCGACGGAATATTTTTTGACCGAAAAATTTGTCGTTAAATCAAACATTTCCAACGGAATATTTTCTTTGGAAAATATTCCGTCAGAAATACCATTTTTTTGTAGTGGAATACTTCAAGCCTTCATATCGATAAAACCTGATTAAAAAAAAGAGATTTTGTTAAAGATAGTTAGTCAATTTTTCAGTAGAGATTAATTATCAATAAAGTTGATACATATTTCGCATCAATAACATGATGATCTACAAAATTAAAAAACTTCAATAAAGAACCGAGTTATTAATTTATGAACTTTTTTTATATTTTAAAAACATTATATATATTGTTCATTAAGAAATATATTTGAACATGCATCATACATAGGGATGGCAAAATGGATCTGGCTCGACAGGACAGCCCATTCAGCCTGCAAAAAAAGGCGGGTTGGGTTGACAATGGTAACCCACTTTAGAAAACGGGTCGGACCAACCTGTCCAATAAAACACACGAGCCAACCCCACTGGGCCAAAGTTAATCGCAAGGCAAGCTGATTTTTTGTATTTGACAACATGTGAACAAAGTAATTGTGGAATCGGATCAAGTCTGTGTGGTTATTGATTGTTGTTTCCTATATTTTCAAGTTACCTTCTTTAGTTATCTATATGAATTGTGTGCTGATATTTTATTTAATTGGATTGTGTGCTGGTATTTTTTCCAAGCATGGATCTATCATTAATTTTTTAGCATAAATTAATTACATTTGTATTTTTATATTTTTTTGCCTTTTTAAATTTTTTTTTAATTTTTAAGTGGACTGATCCGCTAGTCTATTAACTCATTTTAAAGTAGGACAAACTAGTATTTTCAGTCTACCTTACAAAAATGGATCAACCCACCTTAACCCGCTTTGGATGAACTAACCCACTTTATCATCCCTAATCATACAAATAAAGCCTCACTTTTCGTTGTTTTCATTATCTTTTCTTTTTTTCAGGGAAAAAAGAGTATATAAAGCGGATACATATACCTCAATACATGTGTTGCTGGTATATAAAAGTATAGAATATATATATATATATATATATATATATATATATATATATATTAAGATAAGTCAAAATTGATTAAAAAACAAGTTTTTGTGTATGCACAATTGTTAATTAATAGGCCGGTATAAGTAGGGTTAGACTATAAAAAGCGATTTGAAAGTGAAACACTTTTTAAGTCAACAAGAGTCCTCGAGTGTCCGTGACAAACGTAATGTTGTAACAAGTCAAAATAAAAATCCGTGACACGGAGAAATATTTATTGATTTTTATTATTAGGGTTAGTGTTTAAGATAAACAATAGCACACTGAATACTGAATCTTCTTTTCTATGTTGAAGTGGGGAGCATAGACAATTTGACATTGTGTTACTTGGCAATTAAGATGTGTACGCACCAAGCAACTAGTTTCTTACCTTCATAAGTGTCCCTGAGGAGGAAATAATGGAAAACACTGCGATGATCACTTTACACTAGAATTCAACATCTAAGGTAATAATGAACACTGTTGTGCTATAGAGACATCCTCATCCCAGAATTTGTTGTTGTTTTCATGGAGGAAGGATAAAATATAAATATAGAAAATTGAGTTTACTTTGAGAAGATTAGTACTCATTTCAAAAACTCACAAATCGATCTCACTAAAAGTTTGTAAATTATCTGTCAATGAAAAATTATTAACAAAATTTATATTTAAGACTATTTTTGTTATTGCTATTCAATTTTATCAACTAGGTCAATATCCTATATTTTTATTAGCTTTATATATATATATTTTAATATTACCCACTTATTAATGGTGCTAATCATTTCTGTTCTTTTCTTTTTTGTTTTTGGTGGTAATCATTTCTGTTATGTAAGATCACGTGCAGGATCAAATTTCCCAAATGTTATTTCATCAAATAGGGGAGAAGGGATGGGCTAAATAAAAAGCATGGCAATCAACAAAACGTAGATGTAACTTTTTAGCCTAGAAATTAATTAAAGAAACGTGTTCCATGTCATGGTTAATTTGATTTTTTTTTATTGACCTGACATTCCCGTACACACAACTACGATTTATTCTCAGGCTGAGAAGGCCATTTGGTATCTTATTTTTCTACTAAACAATATGACTCAAGAATTTGATTACTGGTATGTATAATTCATAATTTCCACGGCGACCAAGTGGAGTTGGTTTGATTTCAATTTTATCTAAATATTCAAGAGAATTAAGATTTCCGAAATTTACTATACTGGGTGGGAGGCACACTCTTCAAACTCTTCAAGAGAAGGATTTTAAGCATAATCATAATTTAACTCAGCCTGAAAATATTCTTACTTAATTTTAAAAAAAACGATGATATAAAATTAGTGTCTTTTCCAACGCTAAAAGACCAAATTAAGCTATGAGCATGGTTATGTATTATCTTCTCTAAACTAGTCTCACCCACAAAACGTTTTTATAGTAAATAAATGAAATAAGTTGCAAGAAAAGAGATCATAGAACATATGATGCCTGTATAATTATTGTAAATGTTGTGATTCGTGTCATTGGCTATGTTGAATAGCTAACCTCCACATTCTCTCAAGTAAATAAACTAATTTATCTCTTAGAGAAACTAAGTAGTAACTTTTTTTCACAATTTATTAAAAGGACTTTCAATAAGATAATTACATGTTAAACATAATTTTAGTCCTTATAAATACTATAAAATTTATTTTTATTCCCTTTCTTTTAAATTATTAATTTTTAGTCACTCATTTTATAAAATATGTAACAATTAAATCCTATTGTTGACTCAATAAATTAAGTTAACAATAATTTAATTTTTGGCGATAAAGAAATATTAAAAAATGTATACTATAGATTATAAAATGCGATGATTTTTAATCATTACAAAAATCAGGACGACACAAACTTTGACATCCTTGTCGTCGTGAACAAAGGTAATCAATATATGACACTTGTAATTTTTGTGATGGTTATAAACTATAATATTTTGTAATCTGTTATTCACATTTTGTATTTTTACTGCTAAAAATTAAATCATCATTAACACTAATTGTCAGACACAATAACTGAATTCAATTGTGATATATTCTATAAAATAAAATACCAAAAATCAACACTTTACAATAGAGACTAAAATGGTTTTTTTATAATATTTATAGGAATTAAAAATGTATTTAATCCAATAATTATTCATTCAAAATATTATAGTCTAAACATAAATTTAGAGAGTGTTTGGATTAGAGTTTGTTAATTATGATTTGATTCTACAAATTAAAAATAATAATTTTCACTTATATTCAAATCATGATCTCTGATTCAAAATTATATTCACACATATCTCAACAATAGTTTTGTAAAACATATTATTTGATAAGTATTATCTATGATGCCTAGGCAAACTATAATCAAAAGATGATAGTAATGTTTAAAAGATAAATAAATGAACATTATTATCATCTTTTTTAGATAGATAGACAGACTTAGGATGTAATACAAAGATATTTAACAATAATATGTGATGTTAATATGACGTAAGAATGACATAATAATCACAAATTACTATAAAAATAAAAAAATTTATAAATAAAAAATGAAACAAGTATGAGAAATAATTACAATGTGGGCCCGCTGTTGATTTTGGAGGCGAGGAAAGGGGTCGGTGTCCCTTTTGCTTTTTAGAAAGTGAGGCAAAGTGGGGCCCGCGTCTCTAGAAATAGGAATTAGGAAGTAGCGACCAAAATTTTGAAGTCGCTGTCAGAAATGAAAAAAGCTCAAATGGAAAGAGTTCCGTTTGTATATAACTCTTTTACGGACAATAGCCTCTCCCGGGACCACAAACCGTCTCATACTCTCATTAAAATAAACATGGTAAATTTATTTAACAACTAGATAAGATTTATTTTTAAAAAAATATAAAATTACTTTTAAAAGATAATTAATCAAACATATTACAAAATAAAAAAAATATTTATTTTAATAAATAATTTTTAACAAATAAATTTAAACAAATTCATCTTATATGATTCGAATCATCTCTATCTTTTTTTTTTTAAAAAATAATGGGTAAGAAAAAGCAAGTTAATTAAGAAACCTAAATTTGTCATGCATTGTTTTCACATTACATGGATTAAGTGTTTCTTTAAATTTTTTTATAAATATTTCTAAATTTAGTTTTGATTTCTAAATATTTTTATTTAATTTGAGTATTATTTTTATCTTCAATTTCCGATATGTAGCATTTTCTATTGTTTATTTTAAAAAAAATTAATGTATGATAATTTATACTCTAAGTTTGTATATCCTTAGCCGTATTAGGATCAATCAATTGTATCTACTTTTTTTTTTATCTTGAGCAGGATATAAAACATGTCAACAGTATCACTTATCACATCTATAAAAGAAATTTAATCTCCTTCTTATTCATCCCAATCTATGGAAATGAGATGTATGTTTTGAATTTTCTGATTTTTATTTTTATTTTATTTTTATCTTTCCCGTATATTGAAATTAGGTGTAAGGCATTGCAACAAAAGTCGGAATCTAGGGCTGGTTGCTTCGCAACAACACCCCTAATTAGTTCTTTGTCATTTGATTTTGTTTCTCTTTAAACACAATCACCTTTTGATACGTTTGATGTGAGGCTAGAAAAAGCTGGTTAGAAAATGAGCCCCTTTCTAATATTTTAATTACATTTTAAAATGATACACTTTCCGGCCCCGGGTTAGAAATTTAAAAAGATAAAGTAGTATTAGTTTCCAAATTACATGTATGAGGACAAAATGACCAGAGATTATTATATTCAGTACTACAAAATAGGATGATATGTGAATGATATAGGGAATCGTAACCATATATAAAAAATTATTAGAGTAAAAGATGCGACAAAAAAATTTTCCCACCGATAACGATTGTTGGTTTTGTTTATAATTCACTTAGATATTGCCTTTTCCTTGTCTTCCAACATCATTTTCTTTCTATATTTTTTAAGCAACAATGAAAATTAATTTAAATATTTTTTAATTCTTATAATATACTCATTTTATGTTTTTAGTCCTCATAATTTTTTAATGATTTTGATTCCTGTAAAATTTTATTTTATGATTTTAGTCTTTGTCACTGTTCACTAAATGGCATGTCAGCAATTTATTGGAGAATAGATTTGATATGACATAATTTTAAATAGTATAGGAACTAAATTAAATATATTTTTAATATAAGAGGAACTAATATCAAAAGTTTACAATTTTATAAAGATTGATTTTTTTTTACAGAGACTAAAAACATAAAAGGAGTATATTATAGAGAACAAAATCATAAAAACAATTTTATAAGAACAAAAACATAAAAACACACATATTATAGAGAGGAAAAACAATACTAGTATATTTAAGTCGTGAATATTTAGTGATTCGGTTAAATATTTATTTGACAACCAGAATTTGATCAAGTGGTGGAGTTTAAACTAAATTATTGAAGGAAACAGAATCAATACACATAATTGAGAATCTTAGTACAAGTTAAATAATAAAATTAATTTGGGGAAAGCTTGATTAAATAAAATTCGGACACATTGTCAAATACATTATGACATTATTTTGGGGAAACTGTTTTTTTTTATATGATTTTGGGCAGCCTTTGTGACCTACACATATTTGCATATATACTTCTTTTGTCGATTAAAAAAATATTATGACATTAATTAAAGAAGAAATTTTATCTTTCCTTCAACTCTTTCTTGTGTGGTTTTGTGATGCATCTACCATTATCAGTTTTACTATGAGGTTTAATCTTCTTTTGAAATTGGAGATTTTGTTACTCATATATATTGTTTCAATAGAATTTTTATAACTTTTCAAGAGCCATCAATTCAATGAAGTCCGACTAAAGCATAAGGCTATCAAAGCCTTTACTTTAGACTTGCCCGTGAAAGCTTATAAGCTGTTAATATATAAAGCTTTCGCCATTAGATGGTCTAACACAATGTTAATTAACATGTACTTTTCCTCTTCAAAACAAGTTCAATTGAGTAAAGTCGTAGTTGTTTTAAGAGATCTTTGATTTTTATGTTAATTAATTAGTACTTTCTCACACTTAATTAGCCATTTTTATGGAAGACATGTATCTATTTGAGCCTATCAGATCATAAAACAATTCGTTCACGAAAACAAAATACTTTATCTAAGATTCTCTTAAGAATAGATCGATCATGTTCCATCATCTCATTTCAGCAAATGAGAGTAAGAGGAATTGGATAAATATATTAATTTCAAGTTGGATAAATATGAGATAATTAATGTGCATAACATGAGTTCATGAATTGATTTAGACATAAGTTTGTTAAAAAATGAAACAATTGACAAAACATATTTAAGAATAAGAATTACAATGTTATCTAATAGCAAATTATCATTGACATAACTTAAACATAATTATTATAAAAATCAATAAATTTACCATTTGTGAATAGATAATGGTGTAAACTATTTTATATTAATAATTAATACATAGTTTTTTTTCTGAGATATGTAGAGTTACAAGACATTAGAATTCAAAATTTGTTCTGAATAATTCTAAATAATCTAGAAATGAGATTGTTTAAAAAATAAAACAATTTCCCACTAATAAACTAGAGAAGGGTCTTTTGAGCCGCATTATGCTTTTCTTTTTTCTGTTTATGCTTTATAGGAATTGTTTTACTATATGTAAATCAGAATACAAGAGATACTCTATTCTTATCCATATATATGAATTGAATCTCACAAGGTCAGACCAAAAGAAATCATAAAAACAAGTTATCGTATATCTACACCAATTAGAAAGAGAACA
Source organism: Glycine tomentella (assembly GCA_007407185.1). Taxonomy (NCBI): domain Eukaryota; kingdom Viridiplantae; phylum Streptophyta; class Magnoliopsida; order Fabales; family Fabaceae; genus Glycine; species Glycine tomentella. The sequence goes on from PYAF01005920.1 coordinate 290,706, forward strand.
TTAAGCATTAAGCACTACCCTTTTGACTTAAAACCAAGTCTAACATCTGACCTAGGATAAAACACCGTTGAACTACATTATGCTTAATTAGAACGTACGACATGTATGCAAGATTCAAAACTAAATATTTATCATCTTTGATAACGAGTCACTGCACTGAATATCCACTGTATGCATGACTGTATCTATTTGAAAGTGAAACTATATTATATATGTAAGTGCAAACTGATTTGAATGGAATTTTATCCTAGCAAAATTGGTAGACGTTAGGAATGATTGGCACATAAAATAAAGGTTTCTTTTATCGTGGTTATAATTTAGTATTTTTTGTTCTTATAATTTTCATTTTTATTAATTTTTATAAAATATGTTTATTTATTTTTTATTATTAAAGCATTTGTTATAACATTTTTTTACTGTTAAAACATTTTTTATTGTTTAAAATATTATTTAAAACACTTTAAAAAAACTAGAAAATAATACATTTTATAAGATTTAAAATGACTTTAAAAAAAATAAAAAACATTAAATTACATGAATGAAAAAGTATTTGTTTAAAATAAAACAAAAACCTATCTTGATAAGACTAATTGGAAGCCTTGATATGCGTGCACGCGTAGCCGACAATCATAAGTTTGTCAAAGTTCATGTTCATGTCTTCCTGTACATATAGAGAAAGTATCATTTTCCTAAACCACCTGTGACAATTCCTTTTCGATTCTTGGTCTTTTGATTATAGTGTCTGAGTTATCTGTTATAGGATTATTATTATAAATATATACCATATGCGGTTTCTTTTTTAGTTCATTTTTACTTTATTTTTTATTGCATCACTTATTACAGTTTTTTTTTCTTCTTTTTATCTCTTCATATCACGTAAATCCACAAAAACAAGTAGATATTAATCGATATTTTCTCTCTCATAAACTTCTAAATAGTTATTTTACGTAATAATAGCATCAATAATGAGTATAGTATATGACGTGACCGGATTGCACCTTAAATTTATTAACAAATCCTCGTTCCTTTGCGTAGACTTGGAACATCAATCAATCCAAGACAGATAACACATTTATGATATTTTAAATTATAAAAGTTGAGTAATTGACGGTGTTAATTATGTTAAAATTATCCTATACTTTTTTTGGGTTTTAATCAATCGTAATATTTTGTTTAAAAAAATATATTAATATTATGTTTCATGATACTTAAGTTTATTTATAATATTTGATTAATTATTTGTAGACTTTGAGTACTAAATTGGATTTGTTTGACGTTCAGTTTGTACATATTTTATAGATTTGCTTTATTGAAAATCTTAAATTTAAAACGTGATCAGACAAAAAAAAGTTTAATTTTGAAATTTTCAGAGATTGCATAATATACAGACAGACAATTTTTATCATAGTTGATTAATTATATCTTTAATAAATAAGTAAATATTATTTTATTAGTATTCTAAATTGATATAAAATGTGTTGTTGTTGGTATGCTATTTATTTTACAAATTACTCACTCCTTCCCAATCGGCCGTTTTGATGGCCACTATTTTTAATCCCTCTTTGTCGGAAAGTGATATTTGCTCATTTTTAAAGTGCAAATAATTTTAGAAAAAACATAATTACATATTTTATTTCTAACTACCTTCATCTAGACATATTCTGTTTTATATATAGAATGGTATCGGAGTTAAAAATGGTAATCATTAACCTGTTAGGTAATATTCTCACAATCTAACTGATATTCAAGATTGGACAAACAAATTACTGTAAATTAATTTTTAAATGTTTATTATGTTGGAGTGATTATGTCAACTAGTACACGTACTCCATGAAACATAACATGATTAATATTACGCTGAAATTATTTTCAATAATACATTGCTATAATCGCAGACAAATTAACTTTCAAACAAAGATAAAATTAGGATGATTGAAGGATTTCATAGAATATGTGTGAAAGCCTATTAGACTTAATACATTTAAATGTTATAAGAATATTTTTGTCTTTCTAATTAAAATAAGATAATTATCTCTTAAATGTGAATGTCATATCCTCTTTTTTCTTTAATGAGTCATCTCTTAGCCTCCTCAATCGCCTGCGAATAAGAAAGAGAAAAAAATGTGATTATACTTTCTATTTTAGAGAAATGATAACAATTGTTATATTTGTGTAGAATAAATAAGATTATTATATAAGAGACTAAAAAACACAAACCTAAATTTCTTGGATCCTTCTCATATATTTTAACTCCAATAACTTTTATATAAAGAATATTTTCAATGGATTTCAAAGTGTGCTCATTCAACAAGAATGATTTGTAATATGATAGCATTTTACATTTGCACTCTTTTTTTTCTAATCTGTCAAAGGAGACTTCTACTACATTGTTTTCAATTCATCTACCGTCATCCCGTAGTTAGAAAGAAAAGAAAAAAAAAAAGATAAAAGATAAAGGTTGATTGTTGCATGTCTCATTTAAAAACAATGACTTATCCTTCTTGTCATAGTCAATTAGCTTGTAAGAAAATACGTGTAAATTAGAAAACAAACATGCGTGCAAAAAACTGAATCCAAAGTAAAGAAAAGCTTAACTTTTTAAACTGGTCAACTTTTAATCATCAATGCAACTGGGGTGGGAACTTTGTTCGGAAATAAAAAGAAAAAGCGTGCATGCACACAAAGGCACATGGATAAAAGAAAACATTACACTCCTATATATATAACTGTTAATTAATTAATTTACAGATATATAATGACCCGCCGTAAACTAGCTAATTTAATTATACCTGAGTTTACTCTATAAACCACGCTCATATTGTGTCAATTAAAAAACCACGCTCATATAATGTTCATATGTGCCGAATTAACTAAGCTAGCTAGAACACCAAACCATAACTAGCTAGGAGAGCAGAAAAATGCGAGCCATACAAAATTAAAGTAGCTAGATATCGATCAGTAGTGGATCTCATATAGGAAATCACAAGAAAAATGAAGCGAAAGCAGGAACATATACGCGTGCTTTTCTTTTGTTTTTTACCTAAGAAGATAACCATCTTGTTACATCGATCCGTTAATAGCTTTTATTTTGGTGTCCCTTGACAAAGGGGAGGAATGATTCTAGGGTTGTCCTTTAAATTATGAAAGGAAAGTAGTAAGAGGGCTATATCTAGCTTTTGTGGATTGCATTAAAAGCCAAGTTTATTTAGCTGTTAAATAAGCAGTCTTGGGATCATCAAGCGGAAAAATAATGAGATTGATTTTTAATTGTATGCTAATCCATGTGATAAGAGGAATCCAATGAGGAACGTCTTTTTTATTTTAAATGCAAGTTTTGGAAGGAAAAAGGCATTTGCTTAAGTTTCGTTTGGGATGGTGCTGAGTTTTCGGTTTTCAATTTTTAAAATAAAATACATTTGACAAACATGGAACTCAATTGATTTTTAACTCAATTTTGAAACAATTTTACATTTATTATCAAAATGATTTTTATTTGTGAATTTAATTTTTAATTTTAAGAAACACATTCTAATCACCATCATCACCACTGTCCCTACCACCATCATTATCGTTGCCACCACCACATTGTCGTCGTCATTGTCACCACCATTCTACCACAACCACACCACCACCATTCCATGGCCACCGCCATTGTTACTACCACCACCATCATTATTATCGTCGCTGCTGCAACCATTCGCGTCTCCATTGTCGTTGTCGCAGTCATTGCCACTATTTCACCTTACCACCACCCATAATTTTAAAAATCAAACCGATGATTGACCCTATCAAGACATTAAGTCATTGGATCAATGGTCAACTAATGGGTTACTAAAACCTGCATAACCCGATATTTATTAAAAAAAATTAAAATTTTATAAATGCAACCTTAATTGAACTACATGACCCAACATGTTTCCTCCCTTGGGCGTGACTCGACCTAGGTCAGTGGGTCACCGGATTAACTGCAAACCCCATCGGGTTACACCAAGTTCAATGCTTGGTTGATCTGACAGGAATTCGACGTCAGACCTTCGAGTCGCATTCGAACCAGTTCAACCGGCTGAGTTGGTCTGGGTTTTAAAACATTATCATCACCATTCCATCACTATTACCATCATCATCATCATTATCATCATCATCATCATTATCACTGCCACTATTACACCCTCATTTCTATTGTCACTGTTAGCACCACCATTTTACCAACAGCACCAATGTCACCATCGCCACTCTCCTCCACTACCTTTATTACTGCCATTATTTCTTAGTAGAGCGAGATAAGATAAAATGGTTGAATTATTTTATTTATCTTCCATTTGTAACATCTTTTTAAAACTTAAAAACAAAGAATAAATCTAAACTCAAAATTAAAACTGATTTTGATTCTTTAAAATTTCAAAACTAAAAACGACAAACCACCCCAAATGGGTTCTTATATGTTGATTATTCAAGAGCATAAGCAAACTACATCTTTTTTTTCAAGAAAATAATATTGAGTGCACCAAAATATTGAAAATTATATTTTTGTCATTTTTGTTCTATTGCACATATAGTACCTCCCACACTCAACTTAGGATTTGTTTCAAGCACATAAACAACCATAAACATAAGTTTGAAAACAAGGTTTTGACCACCAAACACATGAATCAACTGGTGTGTAATTGTTTTAGCTTAACTCATATTCTCGAGTTTAAATCTTGGATATGTGCAACTACGTTAAATACTTTTAGGAAGAATTTTGATGTAATAGTGATTTTAGCCACTCAACTCGAATAAGATTGTCTCTCGTGTAAAGGAGGATCTAAGACCTTAAGTTAGGAGGATAATCTATTTAAAAAATAATAATCAATGATTATTATCATGAAAGGAGTGAAAATTAGGGGTAGGAGTGAAAATATACAAAATTAGGAGGCAAAATATACACATTCTATGTATTTATATGTTATTTTTAAAGTGCATTGGCATTTGTTAACTAATGAATGAATTCATCACTTCTCACGTGAATGATACATGTGATCTATAAAAAAAATCCTAGTTTTAAAAATATATTTCAAAAGTTTGGCTAAGTGGGATAAATTGGTTTTACACTTATTGGCTTTGAATTGTGATTTTAATAATTTAAAAAATTAGACAGTTGAAATATATTAACAATGATAATTAATTGTAGGATTGGATGTATTTGGCCCTGACTTAATTTTAAAAAAATGACCTAAATCATACAATAGAGTCTAAATAATTATAAAGAAATATCAAGTGCTAAAGCATAATATGCATGATATGGAATTCGTCATTGGAGGAAGAGAGGGGGAATTTTAATAGAAAAATCAGACCATAAACGAATGCTAATAATTTGATCATTGAGATGCATCAATCTAGCAATAGTTTGCAAGTCGCAATTAAAAATACCAAAATAAGGGACAAGAGAAAGATTGTAAGGGGGGAATATATGACGAAGAAGGTAGGACAAGAAGGAAATGTTGATCACAGTTGTTTGTTTCTCGGGAAGACATGGAGGAAAGCCAAAAAAAATAAAATAAGAAAATGATGGCAAAGAATATGTTAGAAAAGACACAGAGCCTACGACAAAGATATGGGCATTAAGGTCTAGACAACACCATTCTCAGCTATTGTAGGATTCTAGCTTTCCTTCCTTCTTTGACAGTTCATGTATTGGCCTTGCCCCCATCATCTCTAGAATTTATAAATTGTTCCCCCATAGTCTCTGGTCATGACAGTCTAAATTAGCTCGAGATTTAAGGGTTTGTTTGTTGTTAGTGACATCAAAATGCGGTACGAGGGAATGTTTGCCTGTGGAATTGAACTCCACAATAATATTATTGTAATTGATTTGTGATGGCTTTTGCTAGCCAAAAGAATAATTCCGCCATTGGTTTATGTTCACTATTGATTTTCTATTTGTTGTACCCGATTAAGAATGTTCATAGAAATTAGAAGTCGCGTGCATGTGTGTGCTTGAAAATAGGGGTTTTTTTTTTTCTTCTTTTTCAACATGCATGGGTAATTCCATATTGGAAAGGGCAATTATATACTCAACAAACTCGTCAAAAGAAAATTCTCTAGAGTCATGACATAGTTCATGGTCAAGATCTTCGATCTCATCTTTTTAAATATTCAAGCAATCAAGAATAAGAAATTGTTAATATACTCTTAACTCTTGATTTTATCTGTATTTAAAGTTTAAGTTTCCAGGCACGTTAGCTGGGACGTTATAATTAAATATACGACATATACTGCACATAAAATCTATCAGATTTATAATTAATTAATGTCACTAGTTAAATGGAAGCAACTATCATAAATGAAATGCAATAAGTCTTTTTTTCATTTTATTTTTTTAAGAAAAGTTAAATGGAACCAACAACGTCTGACCTAATTAATAAATAGTTGAATCTTTTAAATATGTTAATAATAATTAAAATATAATAATTAATGTTATCTTAGATTTTAAAACAAACAAATAAAATTATTTTTAAAATTAAGCAAATAAAAAAAAAGAAATGAAGAAAATAACTATCAAGTATAAAAATACCTTATAAAGTTATAATCATGTTTGATGGATTTTACTTTAGCTGATTTGGCAAGGAGATTCTAAATTGGGATACCCAAAAAGAATGTCTAAAGTTTTTGGTGATGGTTTTAAATTCCTGGAAACTGGTAAATATATTCTTGGAGAAACAAACATGAGCGATGTCAATGTCATGCCCCAGATATTGACCTCTTTGGTAAGTGTGATGTCAGTTGAAGTTGTCCCTCTCCTCTATCTCGAGTTTCATCGTTTGGCATCCTCGTGTTACCATATATATTATTTGCATATTGTTTAATTTGTTTTTTTAAAATAGTAGAGGAGCTAGATTTGTCTCCGGTTTCAGTTTCAAAATGTACATTTAAAGGATAAATAAAACGAGTTATAAAGGCTCAAAATCTACAAATTAAAACGTCAGGATCACTCATGGCCATGAAAAAGAATATGTAAATTTAAATTTCTGTTATAAAATTTGGATCAGCCTAACCAGTAGAATTAAAATATAGTGACCTAATTACTTGATCGAGTTGTGTAATTTTTTCAGTCAGCATATTGACAATATGCTTATACGTGTATTTGAAGTTACTCCAGGAGCCTATTTCTCGTCATAAACAGTTTGGTCATTGACAACATTATTAAGTACGTTGTGTTTCATTTGGTCAATGATAGAATCGTTAACCAAGAGATTTCATTGACTTACTTATGGCTTTTCCAATGCATTATCCATACTATCAAACCACGTTGTGGAAAAAGAAAAAAGGAAAGAGAATTACATGTAAAGGAAAATTGATAACTTCATGCAAACGTCATATATATTTTATTAAAAAGATTTTGGTTAAAATACATTAACAGTAAAAAAAAATTACATTTCTATCTAATCATATATTGTTATGATAAAATTCTTAGTTTATGTAATAATATTTTAAAGAATATCGAGAATAAATTTTCATCGAGAGAATGTAAAATCTTTAATATTCATAATTTAATATAAGTGAAAATAGGAAATATTATGTTTAATTTGTTGACACACACAAGTCATGCATAACTAGCTAGCATGTTTGGAAACATGTTAAGAATGAATTACGTTGAAGATATAGAAGCTATATAACAATTAGCTTTTTTAAATCACATTTCAGATGTGAAAAATCATAAATGAAATATAGAACGAAACATGCTAAACAACATTTTATCGCATCTAATTATAGAAAGAAACACACACAGAAATATAGAAATGTTAATATAAACAGTTCCTTAAAAAGGTCCAAACAATTGTGTAGCATTTTTTTTTATATATAATTTTGTGTTTTATAATGAATTGAAATTATTATCTTATCTTATGTCTCTTTCTATATCCGAATTAAAATGTGATATATAATTAGAAAATATCACTCTCTTGATTATTTTTTTCTTATTTGTTACATTCAATAAAAAAAAATGAATTTTCAAACCACTATGACATATCAACAGTAATGGACCTATGATAGTGCACAAACTTAAAGTATTTTCTTTTTGAACAAGACATACAAACCAAAACTCAAATTATAAAGAAATTAAAATCAAAAGTTAGTATATTAAGAAAGAAGAAACATATATGTAAACTTTTAAAATGAGATGATAATATTTTAATTTATCAATGTATAATAGATGATTACATAGGTGTCATTAAATTGAATGAAAAATGTGATACATTCTTTTGAGATTTGATAAAAAAAATATTTTATTCATTTAATTTAATAAAACATATCATCTTTAATGAAATTATGTGTTTATTTTATTATACAATATATATTTATATTTTGAAATACTTGTATATAAAAGACTTTTATCTTTTTTTTTTCAAACTCAAAACATTATGACTGACCCTATTCTTAGGAAATCAATATCATAATTTCTAAAAAAATATTAAAATTTATTTGGTTAGTTACTTAACTATAACTTCATTGGGATAAATATACTTATTTACACTTTTATTATTTGATTTTTAATATTTTTATTTATC
>PYAF01005920.1:299351-331320 GCA_007407185.1 Glycine tomentella
ACTTTTATCTTTTTTTTTTCAAACTCAAAACATTATGACTGACCCTATTCTTAGGAAATCAATATCATAATTTCTAAAAAAATATTAAAATTTATTTGGTTAGTTACTTAACTATAACTTCATTGGGATAAATATACTTATTTACACTTTTATTATTTGATTTTTAATATTTTTATTTATCATTGGATAGAACTTCATTGGGATCGATAATTCAAATCAATGTTATTTTTCTTAATTAATTATTTAATAGAAATATTTTTTTAATTTTATTTATTTAAACAATACTTAAAGTTTTTCGTAGCATAAAAAATAATTTATTTTCATTTTAAACTTATTATTTATAAAAAAAACAATACAAAGGTCTCTTAGTGTTGGTTCTAAAGTTTGATTTAGAACTCTATTGTTTTGTCTAAAGTGGATGAGGGTATGAATTCAAAGTTTGTCACTTGATCTAATTGGTCGTTGACTTTATCAGTAAGCAAGGTAATTAACACGACCTGACCCAAAATTGACAAATTCAAGAAAAAAGTGCATTCTAAGTAGGTTCAAGTGGGTTGACATGTAAATCGAGCCATGTAATTGGTTTGGAATATCTAAGCACAATCAGGGTCAATTTGGACTTTTTGCACCATCAATAACTCGACCTAACTGTGTATATTACTTGTTATAATAACCTAGGCTAAAAAAAATAATTTGGAGGCCTGTCTGTAATCTGGCGCGAATAGCATCAGATGCGGCACCAATAGCGCCAGATTCGGCGCCATTAGCGCCAGAGTGCACCAGTTTCTCGGGAATCTGGTGCAGTTAGCGCCAGAGTCTTTGATTTCCGACGCGATTAGCGCTAGTAGCGGGGGAGAATCGCCAGAGGCCATTTTCTCTCTGGAATCTAGCGCAGTTAGTGCCAGAGTGGCGCGATTAGCGTAGGAACACGGACAGGGTCACTATAAAAGGCATTTTCTCGATTTTGGGGCCAGAATCTTCTCCTTTCTTCTTCGTTTTCTGCCATTGTTGAGCTTGGAAAGCTTCATAGTCACTCAACCATTGACCAAAATACTTGGCTTCCCAACATGAAAGTTGAAGGGAATTACTCAATGAGTTAGATTCCAACCTCCATTTCCCTTGAAAACCATCAAACGGAGAGATCGTTTTCTCTAGGGAACTTTGCAAAGTTTAATTTTGGAGGGAAAGAAGGTGTTTTAAAGACATTCAAGCTTGGAGAAGTTGTTTTCTAGCCTTCCTTGTTGTTTTAGAGGTAAGAAACACAACTTTTACCAATTATTGAAGAATTTGTTCTTGAGATGAATAGTAACCCATTTGAATTAGAGCTAAAATTAGGCTTGAGTCCTTTGGAAAAATATGCCTAGGAAGTTGTTGTGATGAAAGTTTATCCTTGAAATAGAACTTTTATGGACTTTGGAAATAGGGTTATGAGGAATATATATGTAGGAAGAATGTTGGCTGAATTGATGATATTATGGCATGTATGAACCTTAGTGCCTTCACAAGATGTGCTTAGGAGACTATATAAACGGTGAAAATGTGTTGAAATAACCATTTTAACCACGTTGATAATCATTGAAATGTGGCATGGATAGAGTATTGAACTCTTTGAATAGGTTGATGCAGAGTCTTAGGGAGACTCTAGTGCCTTGGTTAGGCTAAGATAGATCCTGTTGGGGGTCTGTAAGTCACTAATTAAGTGACTAGTCCTTATGGCTTAGAAAAGAGGTTTATATGGAAAAGAATAGCATTTCTTTTCATTCTAACAGTTGAAAATCGTTATTGATTGTTTGTATACCTTTATATAGGGCGTGACACAAAGGTTATTGGTGGCTGTGACCATGAGGCCGAGAGAACCGGTGTAGCTCTTAGAGCAGGTAAGCTCTTTGTTCTTGGGAGTGTTTCCCATTGACTGTGTTCCACCATACTCCGAGGGAGTGATGATTATTGTATGTCATGATACATGTGTATTGAAATTGTGTGTTGCTACTTTTATTGAGAACATGTATATGATATACACTATGATGATATGTTGTATGATTGATGAGATTCTCTAGCCAGTAGAATAGATTACTTGTGGAATTTCTTTGGAAATGTGCCCTTAAGTGGATGATCTTCTCTTGGAAGTGCCAAACATGTATGAGTAATATCCTGAGAGAATGTGTCCTTCAATGGATGATCTTTCTCAGGCATGGACATAAAGTCCTGAAGGAATGTGCCCTTAAGTGGATGATCTCCCTCAGGCAATGTGCGCAGAGTCCTGAGAGAATGTGCCCTTAAATTGATGATCTTTCTCAAGCAATGATGCGGAAAGTCCTGAGAGAATGTGCCCTTTAGTGGATGATTTTTCTCAGGCAATGTTATATGTATATTTATTTGCTATATCTGTGTTACATTCCTGATATTGGTAGCGCCCAACGGAATGACACCTGTGTTGTGATATACATGTGATGTGTTTTATAAGAGTCGTGATGGCTAGATTGTGTGATGTCAATTTTAATACTATATGTCATGGAAGTGAACAGCGAGAGGAGAGGCCTCCAAAAACCCTGAGTTTACTGAGATTGTATCTCACCCCGTGTGGGGATTATATTTTTGCAGGTGATGCTCAGCGAGTAGATGGTGGATCCCAGGGCAAGAGGCTCGAGTAGGGATATGGTTCTGTGTGAACCTTAGGCATATATTTTGAGAGCATGTGGCTCATTTCTTTTGTTATGCCTATATTTTGTAACCCTAAGGGAAAGATGCACAGTTAATGTACTTTATGTATATTTGTATATCTAGAGAGATACTGATGTATGTTGAGAGGACAGGGTATATGATACCTTATTTTGTACAACCATTTACTGAGATATATGAATATGACTTATTTGGTCCTCTGGTTGTATGATGCGTGTAATTATGATACATAATGTAAAGATGAATTTGTCGATGACATTTGATGATGCCATTTTGTTAATTGCTTCCAAATTATTAACTTTAATTAATTGTTGTGCTTAACGATCATAATTGAATGTTAATGAATCGAATGCATACGGGGCGTTACACTTGTGCATAAGACTTAGGCCCATTTGTAATTGGTTGAAGCCCAATTACCTTCATATAGAGTTAGTGAGTTACACTTACATATATAGACATGCACACTAGCCTATATTCACTTGGGTTTTCATTTAACACTTCATTGGTGCCACCCCTGCATCTCCTCATTGGTGTCATCCTCGCATATTTCTCCCTTTCTTATTTCATGTCCCCTTTTTGTGATTCAACCTTAAACCAAGTTGTGGGAGTGAAACACCCTATATGCATCCAGTTTATTGATATTCAATTATGATCGTTAAGCGCAACAATTAATTAAAGACAATGAATAATTTAATTAATTAATTCGGAAGCAACTAACAACACGACATTACTCTACGTCCTTAACAAACCTACTCTACATTAGGGATGGTAAACACGCGACTCATACATTAATAAGTTCAAAATACATATATAACAATATACATCAATTGTGTTTCTTCCATCCGGGGTACAAAACACAAATACATAAAACAAAATAGTGAGCCAACATGTTCTCAAAATAATATCTAAGGTTCAAATGGAACTCGGCCACTACCCGGCCTCTTAGCCCGGGATGTATCATTCGAGCTCCTCTCCCCTAATCGGGTCTCTTGGCCCGAGATGCATCATCTGGTCTTCGCTCATTACCTGCAAAACATGATCCCCAACCGGGGTGAGATACAATCTCAGTAAACTCAGGGTTCTTGGAGGCCTCTTCTACCCCTGGTTCACTTCCCACGATACATAGCATCAAATAGGTTTATAATACAATACATCACATGCATGTCGCAACACAGGTGTCATTTCTTTGAAGGCTACAAACATCAGGAATGCAGCACAATTACAACATACATATATATCTCACCGAGAAAGATCATCCATTTAAGTACACAATCTCTCAATATATATTATTGTCTGAGAAAGATCATCCACTTAAGGGCACAGTCTCAGGACTTTTCAACGTATATGGCATTTCCAAGAGAAAATCATTCACTTAAGGGCATAGTCTCTCCGATTTCTGTATCCATTAACCACAAGGAGTTGTTCCACATCTGGCTCCAAGGGAAGTCCATACATAGTCTATTCTACTGGCCAGAGAATCTCATCATTCATACAACATATTATCACAGCATGCATCATATACATGCTATTAGTAAAAGCAGAACACACCTTTTTAATACCACATGCATCATGACATACGATAACCAACACTCTCTCGGAGTATGGTGGAACACAGTCAAGGGAAAAACTCCCAAGAACAGAAAGCTTACCTGCTCCGAATGCTACACTCGCTCCCTTTCGCCCTCGTGATCACAACCACTAATGTCCTTCGTATCACACTCTCTAAAAATGTTTAGGAATGCTAGGGAACGGATTTCCCAAGCTTGAACCTCCTAAAACCTTCTTTCCTTACGAAACGAAACTTGGTGGGACTCCAGGAGAAAACGATCTCTTTGTCTGATGACTTTCAGAAAGAACTGAGGTTGAAATCTAACTATTGGTGGTCCTTTTCAACTTTCCAGTTGCATGCAAAGGGTTTTGGTTGAGGGTAAGAGGTTATGAAGTCTCTCTCTAAGAAATGGCGAAAACAGAGAAAGGAAGAAGACAATGGTGTTTCCGTAAAGAAACGTTGGGGAATGGTCATATATATATAAGTGATTCTGGCGCGTGTGTTACACGCCTCTGATGCCACTCTGACACTATCAGGTTCAGATTATACCACTAAGTCTACATTGTCAAGCTCAGTATGCATAACCCGGACAACCTTGTGCAAGTTCAGTTCAAAGTCTGCCATCATCCGTGTTCATACCCCGACACCTTATTAAACTAAGTTTTACCCCTCATCCGGGTTCGTACCTCAGCACCTTACTAAATCAAGACCAACCCTCGTCTGGGTTCATGCCTCGGCATCTTAATAAGCGCGAGGTCTCCCTCTTCCGGGTTCCTACCTCGGTGTCTTAATAAACGCCAGGTCTCCCCCTTCCGGGTTCCTACCTCGATCCCTTAATAAACGCGAGGTCTCCCCCTTTCGGGTTCCTACCTCGATGTCTTAATAAACGCGAGGTCTTCCCCTTCCGGGTTTCTAACTCGGTGTCTTAATAAATGCGAGGTCTCCCCTTCTGGGTTCTTACCTTGATGTCTTAATAAACGCAAGGTATCCCCCTTCCGGGTTCCTACCTCGGTCCCTTAATAAACGCGAGGTCTCCCCCTTTCGGATTTCTACCTCGGTGCTTAATAAACGCGAGGTATCCTCCTTCCGGGTTCCTACCTCTTAAGCACATTTCTCCCAAAGTGTCACCCCGGGCACACGAGTCCGGGTTTCTCGTTAGCACTACTTTAGGAGCGCGACCCTGGATCCATTATAAGATCATATCATAGAAGATTTTTAGACCTAATTACATATTTAATATATGTAGTTATACTTCTAAACCTGGATTCATTACAGGATTATAACAGGGAGAGTTCAAGATGTTCACAATTTGGATGGACAAGTTCAAGATGTCTATGATCTGAATCTATATTTATCAAGGTTGTGGATGACTGAGTTCAAGTTGCCGCAATATAGATCAACTTTTGTGTGAATGTGCCTTTTTACAATTTGGATCCATTGATGATGTCACTCCCTAAGCTCAAATCAAGGAACATGTTTGCACTCTTGTCAAGTTTGACAAACTACGATGTCGTCGTTGTATGAAGCTTGTACCTCATCTCTGACAACACCACTAGAATCCCCGTTTATGAATCATTAATTTAAAAAATCAAAATTTGATTTGGTTCATTTAAATGCATTTTGGCCCACTTGGGGCATATAATTGCACCAACCCAGCTGCTTAACTTGAAACTCACCCAAAACAAAAATCGTCCAAATTGACAGTTTATTTGGGTGGTTCAGTTCTAGAAAAGGTAACCCATGGGTTAGGTTAGATTGAACTTGAACTCGACCGACTTGATTACCTTTAGTTGACTTGATCGAATTAAATGATTGCTCAATCGGATTGATTGATTATGGCTAAATGTGAGATTGTTCTAGTTTAATTAGCGATCTCAAGTTCAAATCTTAAATATATAGTTATTTTATCATCCATGATGAGGAAGTATTTTATCATCCATGATGATGTTATTTAACTCAAATAATTATTTTTCTAAAATAGTTTTATCATTATGATAATCTTATTTGAATCAAATAATTGTTTTCAGTGTACTTGTAGTCTAATTAAAACCAAGTGAACACCTCAGTGATATATCACGTTTTGAATAACATGTGGAAAGTAGAAGAATAAAATCTTCTAGAAGAAACAATACACTATAAAATATATATGATTTGCAATTCATCATAATAATTAGACCTAATATCCTTTAACTTTTTAATATACAAAAAATGTGAGACATACTAAATCCATTAATTCATGACCACTTAATGAATGAGTAATGGTTTTTGAGTCAAGCACGAATAAGGTGAGTGTTTAGCTTGTACAAGTTAATTTTTCCAAATTTTAGAGGTTCATCTTTAAAAGGCTTATTGTAGTGTATGAGGCCCTCATAGTGCGCCACGTTGGTAGATATGATAGAAAAATCGTGCTCTCGAGAGTGATTTCTTTTTTTGTTGATATGCAATATATGTTTGCAATTTTATTATTATGGGAATTCCTACCACCTTTTCTGTCCCACTTTAAGATAAAGCAAAAGCAAGAGGGGTAAATAGAAAAGCAAATAAATAAAAGAAATAAGACGAAAGGAAGAAAGAAAAGAAAAATAAAAGCAATAAAGAAAGGAAAGAAAAGAGCGTAAACAAAGACAAAAGTTCTCAAAACTCCATAATTATTATTCAAATTCTTTCAAAACGGGTCCAAGCAGTGGTGTTCCCCCTACTTAATCAACCCGAGGAGGACTTCTCAAATTTTCTACAAAGGCAGTGTTTGGGTTGGGACATCAAGCTAAAAAAGGGAAAGAGAAAGATCACAGAAAGTTAATTCATCTTTCTTTGTGAACAGCTAAAAACCTCAAAGGGAAAGAAGGCATGAATAGAGGTGTTCTTCAGAGCTCACCAGTGCAACAAATAATGACCGGAAACCCTAACTGGTGGAACATCAATATCAATAGCATGCCTCCACAAGCTCCTCCTTTCTTGTCCACTCCTAACAACTTTCCAATCCCTTATGCTCCCACTTCTCTTCCCTTTCCTTCTTGGCATGAGAATCAAGATCTTCCAGAGTCATGGAGCCAGCTACTCATGTATCTCTCTTTCTCTTTCTCATACATACATACACGCACACATACACACACAGAATAGACTAAATAACATGGCTGCATGGCAAGCCTTGATAATTATAATATCTTATATATGTTTGGTTATGGAAGGATCAAAATCTAATTGTTTTTGCCTTGTTGGCATATATGGTTTTGGTTATAGGAGTGGAGTGGTGGATGAACAAGGTAAGGCTGGGATGGGTCAGTTTATTCAGACTAAGAAGTTGGAGAACTGGGAGGATCAAATGCTAGGTCAGGCTCCAAACGCTTCTCTTGTTGATGTTAAACAAGAAAACTCGGTTAACAGCTATGCGTATGGGCATGGAAGCGAAGAACTTCAGTCATCAAAGCCATCTTGGTCTCCAAAATCATGTGTGACAACAAGTTTCAGTAGCAACATGTTAGATTTCTCTAACAATAAGACAGATGCAAGGCATCCGCCACCAGATCGATCTTCTGAGGTAAGGAAGAGATTAGATTTCATAGCACTCTCCATTAAGGTTCCTTCATGACTAATTGAGAATCTGCGCAAATTTCTTATTTCATCACCTTTTTCTTTTGTTCTTGGTCAATGAGAGGCACAAACTCACTTTTCATGAAACTTTACTAATTCAGACCTTTGAATTTGGCCAGAGAAAAGCTTTCTTATTTTAGAGTATTTAAAAAAAATATCATATTTCCCAAGATCGTTCCCTATCTTTTTTGGTTTGAATCACAATTGGTTCTCTTTTTAATTCTTTCTACATATTGTAGATCAAAAACATGATTAATTACTTCGATTCTATTATCTACTTTAATTTAAAATGAGTGATATAGTACATACACTTGACCATTGTTTTTACATTAATTAATGAGCCTTTAAATAATTAATACACAAATTCTCATTTTTGCTTCATTTTTTTTATAGTTAACCAAAATAATTTCTTTTTTTCTCAAAGTGCAACAGCACTGCAGCTGGTGGGGCACTCAAGAAAGCTAGGGTTCAACCCTCTGCTACAACGCAGACTACATTCAAGGTAAAATGCAAACTACCAGGCAGAAGCTTCCAACCCCCAACTCTCTATCAGGCATAAAAGCACACATAAGCACACACAAACACATGTGGGGGTGTAATTGTTGTCTTTCTTGGTTGTCTAATTCCCAATCATGATTATTCTTTTTCACTTGCTTCATCGTCATTTTACCGTCTCTCAATGAGAATCGAAACCAGCCAAATGAAACAACAAAATATAACCAAATTTTTAGCATGTGCGTGTACGACACATGTATATTAATTCCTCTTCTAAATTTCAGGTTAGGAAGGAAAAACTAGGTGACAGAATTACGGCCCTTCATCAGCTCGTTTCCCCATTTGGGAAGGTAAGACCCTAGCTTATTCAATCAAAATTAAAAGAATATTATTAACCATATACACTTTAACACATTCTTTAATTAATGATAAATTATTAGTTATTTGTGACCATTATTGTCCACACTTATGTGTCAAATAGAGATTGATAGACCATAAATGTGTCTAAACCATTTAATAATCTCTCCTTTAAAAAACAGTCTTTATACGTGTTATAATTTTGTTAGTCAAAATTTATTAGAAATTATAATTTTTGTTGGTTTCATTTTGTATTCAGCGACTTTTTTTTTTTAATTTGTAATTTTTGATAAATTTTAGTTAACAATCAAAGAGGATATTAAAAAATATATTAATTACTAATATTCCTCTTATAATTAAATGTGCATAAATTTAATTAATATATATATAGAGAGACACACACGTTCAACATTCTTTATATAGAAAATCCATAATAAAAGTTTGTCCGTCCACATGTTTAAGAAAACTGGAAATGACACTTTTTCTTTAGTTATAATTCTTTCCTTCTCTTTCATTGTTCACCTTTTCTGCATTATATATTTTACAGAAGAAAAAAGGTTCGCTTATAGCATAAATTAAAATATATTATAAATAATGAGTGGGAATAACGTTGTGGTGTGGTATATTTCACTTTTGCAGACTGACACGGCCTCTGTCTTGTTAGAAGCTATTGGGTATATCAGATTCCTTCAGAGTCAAATTGAGGTGATGTTTCTCCTCCTCTCTTTAGTTTTCCCAAACAACCACGAGCAAGTGATGGCATGCTGCACGCTGTTAAAGCCTAATGGTTCATTTCACACTGAGAGATTGGATCTATATACATTTTTCACACCAAAATATACACTAAAAAGCAAATAATATATATTATAGAAATTGCTATTACAAAGAAAAAATGTCATACGAATAATTGAAGTTTCAAAAATTGTATTCTTCGTACATACTCTTTAATTATTGAAGTTCCTAAATACTCTCTTTTTTCCCTCGTTGGATGCAGGCTCTTAGCTTACCATACTTGAGCGGTGGATCAGGGAACACGAGGCAGCAACATTCTGTAAGAAATACATAAACCCATTTCTGGTTTATATATAAAAGGGAAATTATTGTGGGTGTTATTTTCCATCCAATTTAATAAGCATTTTATCTTTATAATTGTTATCAATTTTAGGTATAGAAATTAAATTAGAAATTATATCGAAATAAATCATTGTAGATTTTATTTAGAAATCAACACTAATTATATTGTTGTGTCTAAGTTGTCCTGATAAAAATTAGCATATAATTTGCTTGTCTCATATTATTCGTCTTTTAAAATAATGTATACAGCTTCAAAAATACATTATTAATCATACTAATCATGATGATACAATGATTTTTTTAAACTAAATTAAGTATCTTCGCTAAAATGTTTTTTTAATATTTTAAATGGACAAATATTTTAAGAGAGGAAAGAAAAGTAGCGTATATAAAGCCATTTTTCACGACCCAAAGCAAGAATAACCACTTTCACACTTTCTCTCTCTCTCGTTCTAGATCTCTCTCCCCTTTCTGCTTCTTTCTTCTCTTTCATGTGCACGAGGGTACTAATTAATGGGTAATTATGTGATACTAATTGAGTGATGATTGTAACTATTTAATGTTAGGTTCTAGGAGAGAAGAGTTGTATATTCCCTGAAGACCCAGGTCAGGTATGCTTTTCATTGGATCCATTTAAAAGGGTTTAGGGATTTTGCATTCTGAGAGAAGCCACCAGTTAATCTTGCTTTTCTTTTATTAAATGAAAAAAAAAAAAAAAAAGCATACAAGTAAAGAGAAATGTAACCAGCTTTATCAGATATTATATTATTTATTATAAGTTAAAGAATCAAAACAAGTGGCTTGTTTTACCACATTACTAAATGTAAAGTATGCTTATTATATTCTCATGTTCTAAATATTACTTTCTGGTGTAGCTGCTGGATGAAAACTGCTTGAAGAGGAAAGCAGCTGGAGAGCCGGTAATTGTTTTCATAAAGTTCAATGAAGTTTTATTTATTTTCTTTTTATAATTACAATACAATTTTTTTCTTCTTATTATTCTAACCCCACTTGCATTGAATGCTATATGGTTAATATTATTATTAGGATACTCAAGAAGAACCAAAGAAGGGGCTGAGGAGTAGAGGGTTGTGTCTGGTGCCAGTGTCATGCACACTGCAAGTTGGAAGTGACAATGGAGCAGATTATTGGGCTCCAGCCCTAGGAGGGGGCTTTCGTTAGGTCAAGTTTTTTACAAATGGGGCAGCATATACATATAAATATGGTAGCATGCAAAGAGGTAAATTCATGGAAATGATATAACATCATGAGCAGTCAATCTGCTAAAAAAAAAAG
Source organism: Glycine tomentella (assembly GCA_007407185.1). Lineage (NCBI taxonomy): Eukaryota > Viridiplantae > Streptophyta > Magnoliopsida > Fabales > Fabaceae > Glycine > Glycine tomentella. Next base: position 310,393 of record PYAF01005920.1, read on the forward strand.
GCTGATTGCTCATGATGCTATACTTCATTATTCCTGAATAAAATGTGTGCTAGCTAGCCGTGACAAAGTATTTGCAAGCCCTTGAAGACTTCATAATTCATGGAAATCAAGCTTAATTAGTTTTCTTTATTCTCATTTAGCTTAATTAATTAAGATGATGGTACTAATTAATGCGCTATATTTCAATGTATATGCAATATTTGTATGATTAATCATTTGAATGCTACTTTTTTAGCAGCATTATTTGAACTGACGACCATTATGCTCACTAGCTTATATGTTGTTATTACTATTTCAAGTTAGCAAAGTATTCTGTCTGTTTGGGTAAACTTGGTAAAGATAAAAAGTCATGAACGTTATATTAATAATTAAGCAGATCAAAGCATCTTATATACGTCCCGAGCCATAATTTTAGGATCAACAGATTTAAGTAAATCCCATTAACTACATTGATCATGTCTGAGATACGCACCATGAAAGTTTAGCTAATATTTCTGAGTACTTGTTTCTTTAGTCAAGTTGATGAGTCGTTCGTTTTGCATACAGCATCGTTAGTTTATTTTATTTTATTGACACAGCATCGTTAATTATTTACAAATAATTATGAGTCATTAATTTGTATAAATAATAAAAAGTTAATCAAGGGTCACATATAGTACCGTACTCGAGCATTTGAAACTCAAGAGTCGAAGTGTACACAAACTTTTGCTGCTTGTTCTTGTCATTGCGGTTGCCTTCATTCAGCTCCTCGTAACGTGGATGAATGGACGTAAAAGTTTTCATATATTCGCTTCAAACACACACATACATACTCACCTGCACTTGTCTATAGTTATTTTTTCTTTTTTCTTTTCATAAGCAAATAAATTATTAAGTGAAGGAGCCCTAAGGGGTACTCCAAACCCTTATACAAGGATAAAAAGGGCCCTATAGAATCTGCATCAGTTACACACTGAATGCACACTTTAACTTCTATATTATTGCATATGGGTAAGCGGTTAGAGCTTAATAATTAACCCTAGTTTGCCAAGCTAGGACAAACTCTAGCTATATAGTTTCTTGCCTTCACCCGTATTCAAGGATTCTTCCTATTCAAAGCAAAGAAGAGCTTCAGGTAATAAATTTTCTATAGCTATAACCCTATATAGTCTGTCTTGTGACAAATAAAAAAATAAAAAGAAATGAAGACTATTGATTTGGTGTTTGAAAAACTTATGTATTAAAAAATCATTGGTCTTTTTGTATTGAGGGATATTATATATAAGGAAAAGATTCAATGTATACATCTCATTGAATAAGAAAGAGATGAAAAGAGAAAGGAGAAAATTAAAAAATGTAATAAGCGATGAACACACTACTAAAAAATAAGTTTTTAACATTGATTTTGGGACTTTCAACATCGATTTTTACTTGATGTTGAAACAATTTACGTTAAAAGTATCAACGTTAATATCGGTTTTAAAAAATATATGTTAACAAAAATATACGACATCAATTTTTCTTAAAAATTGATGTCGCCTAATAAAAAATAAACAAAAAAATTACAATATGCATTAAACAACATTGGTTTTTACCAAAAAAATAACATTAATTTTTAGTAAAAATCGATGTTGATTTACAAAAAAAAAAACATCATTTTTTTACTAAAAATCAATGTTGATTAATGAACAGCAACATTGGTTTTTAGCAAAAATTGATATTGTTTTTTTTCTATCAACACCGATGTTGATAGACAAAAAATAACATCCATTTTTGCTAAAAATCGATATTGATAATAAGGTGACTAAATATATCAACTAATGTCTATTAGTAAGAATGACAAAATGAGTTAACATGCAAAATCAAGTATGGGTAAGGTGACTAAACCCATCAATTGGTCACTGACTAGGGGATTGAAGGCGGGTCAAGATAGATTGACCTATAATTTGATCATCTATCTAACCTATTAACATCATTTTTTTTATATAATTTTATCTTTTGTAAAATTAAAAACCAAACAAGTGTCACATATCCAAGTTTTCATTCATCTCATTATAATATTGTTGTTGTAAGTTGTTTTACACAATCAAGAAAATTATTAAATAGATGAAAGAATGACAATTTTATAAAATAACCTTATTATCATTAATTCTTTTAAAATTTTTGTTGTTTGTCTTTAATATTTTAAAAGATATAAGTGAAAAAAAGTAATTAATGTTACATTAAAAGGTTAAAATGATAATTATTGTAAAATTTATTTTTTTCTTACACACTAATTATTATAGGATGAAGGGAGTATAATATAATATTTGTTTCATTTCTATTGAAGATTGGGGCAATATATCTCATATTTCATTTTATCTAATAAAATTAAAACATGCCTTCTTTTGTTTGAGATGACCACAAGACAAGTTCTCATTCAAAGTTTATGTTTGAATTTATTTTACTTATTTAGTCCATATAATTGTATAAATTTTACCTTTTAGTTTTTGTATGTAAAAATTATCATTTTTAGTCCTTGTACAAGTACTTTCATATCACTTTTGATTTCCACATTTACATAAACTTTACTATTTTGTCCTTGTCATTTTGTAAAAGTAAAAATAAAGACACCAATAACCAAGAAAGCTTAGAATATATTAGGAAGATTGTTTTTACAAATTTTGCCAAGTCATCTTGCAAACCATCTATTTTATGACTCGAAGATGGCATGTAGACTTGCCAACGGCCTCTGAGCAGGGTAGGTTATGTTTCCCATCCCATTATAATTGGTGGGTACACTCTACACTCATCTGCTATGCCTAAGGCGAGTTGGAAGTAGGTCAAGATAAATTGCCCTTCCTTATCATCTCTATCTCTTAAGTTAGAGTTTAGACATTTAGATATAAGAAAAAAAATTAATATGATTAATGGTGTGATGTGACAAAAGAAAAAAAAAATATATTTGGGTTTAAGTGGTGAGAGAATCATAATTCAACTAAGGAAGATAAGAATTGAAAGACTAATGAAGTGTAAAATGATATTAATGAAAAAAAGTGTCTAAAATTAAAGTAGTTTTTAGATATGTTAAATGTTTGTTTCATGAACATTTTTTATGTGCTATAAAAATTCTACATTATAGAGGTATATTTACGTCTATCAAGCCAAAATTATTCGAATTCAAAATATTGTTTACTTTATATCGTGTCAAATTTAGTTTTTTTTTCCTTTTTAATTAAAAATAATGATGACAAGGATTAATAATAACTTGATTGTACAAAAACAATGCCGCATTAATAATTTGTGAAAGAACTAACCACTTTACAAATTTAAGCCATTGGTTATAATAATTTATACAAGCATGCAATAGGCTTTATAGGCTAGTACATATCTATTTATAGCCACATATAGGTGATCATCAACAATAATTGAAACTTAAAATCCTTTTGTTCCGAGTTGTTTAGACACAAATGAATCAACTACCAAGGATGTGACAAAACAGCTACACGTGACTTGGAAATCTGTATTTATGTATGAAATCAACGATATCTAATCTTACACACAACAAAATCTTATAAGGGTCACCGACAATGAAATAGCAACCCACCTATCTACATCTAATATTATATATCAAAATAGTGCGTACACCCTTTGGCCATGTTTTTCTTTCCCTTCAAAACATCCTTGTTTCTTTGCAAGAATATGTTGATAGAAACTCAGTGCTTGGTTTGCCCTTTGGAACAAATGAGGCCCCAACAAGAATAAAGATATGAGAAAAATGTAGCAACAATGATGGCCGGCACCGGCATAGGGTTGACAAAGCAAAGCATATTATCATTTTGCAGGTAAAGAATTAGATCCAAATATCAACACCACGCGAGACCTCGTCATTTCCACAACCCAGTTATTCTTCGTTTTGATCTTCTAAGATGTGACATGCATCGTCCATCACAGTTTCTTTCTTGTTCCCGTTTGCATCTGCCCTCGATGTGATGTATATTTCTTGTTTTCTTTTGATCATTAGCTCAAGTTTCACTTTCCAATAGGACCTAGGACATGTCAAATAATTGAAGATTTTTTAGAATGAAGGATGAAAGATTAAAAATAAAAATTAACATAATGCCATGGCAAGAGAAACTAAATAAAAAGAACGCAATGGGCCAGATTTGCTATGTTTCGTCAATTCAACCCAATTACTTTGACCCACATGCTTCCTTGGACTTGCATTTCCATTGCAGTAAAGTACATGTGGGGGATGCTTGGCCCGAATAGAATAACAAGACTCCTTCCTTCAACAGTGAAAATTACACGACTTATTGTATTTGTGGATCCACACAAGTGTACTATGTACACAATACCTTTCAAGCAGGTTGTAGTAATATCTGGTAATGCTTGGTTTATTCGGCTTTGGGTCATTTAATTAATGCATATGGTTTCATGCTTGGCCCAAAAAAGCAATGAAATTACCTTTTCAAATATTGTCTTCTGGATGTAATTAATAAGTTCATTACCTTATAAGGCTAGGATTTAAAGGATTCCAACCTAGCTACTTTAGAATCAAAACGGACTTGGTTTTAGTTGAAGTATGGTTCTTAAGAAATTAAGATAACAATATACTAATTAACACGAAATTTCATATTGAGGCAGAAAAGGTAAACTGAATTGGACTTTTGGTTTTACAAGTCATTGTTGTTTAGTTTCTTTCAGTTTAAGGGTACAAGTAATCATAATAATTTTTAACTAGTAATAATATTATTATATTCTTGTTAGTGTGCTATTGACTGGGACGCTCGTGTTAAACGATAAGGCTTGCTTGATGTTATTTTATAATTAAAAAAGTGTCATCCTAAAAATAAAATAGTCTAGCGTCAAATGTCATACAACATAAATCAAAATTCTTATGTCAGTGTTTCATTCAAATATTAAGTGTATTATAGGATTCAGAAGTTTCAAAACCTGTGAATTGTATTCAATGACAGGTTTCCTGATGTCAAACCAATGTTTTGATTGATAAAACGCTTGTTAATGCATATATTTTGTTGTTAGAGGGAAAATATATTAAAATATATATAGATAAAAAAAAATTATACAACTAAAGCTTATAATAAATAAATACTTATATATACATATTATAATTAAAATTGATAATAAATAAATATTTTTGAACATTTAACTTATGTTCTAAATTTATGATAAAACATTTATATTAGAATAAATAGTCATATTTAATCTCTGATATTGTTTTTAAACATTTAAAATTAATCTGAGTTGATTCAGATGATCAATCTACTTAATTAAGGGGATAAAGCTTTTCCAATACTTATCTTGTCGTTTTTTTTCCCTTTTTTCTTTATATTTACAAACCGATCGAATACCATGTTTAAAGAAAGCTATTGTATTTAGTAATTACAGAATGGACATTAATTGTATCTTAAAATTACAAAAAGAATTAAAATTTTCTTAATACAATAGTCGTGTTTTAGTTCACTCTTATCTAATAAAATAGAACCCATACTTATGAAACTACGAATACTGCATATTATTCTTTATTTTTTTCTATAATATTTGAATTTTTATGTATTTTTTAAATTTCATTCCCATTTTAAAATATTTTCATTAAATGGAAATGAAATAAATGAATTTATATCATATTTTTAATGTTTTAATATTAGAATAAATAGTCATATGTGTGTGTGTATCTTAATCTTTATTTGCTTTTTCTGACATTTAATTTCCATCCTCTATAACTTGGGACAACAAAGGAAGTTGAAGTTAACATTGTTTTTTCTCTATACATATGCTCTTATATAATTTCTATCTAGAATCATATGAAAAAGAAGAAAGTTATATCCATTTTAATGGTACATGATTTTAAAAACCAATCACTACATATATATGTAATAGGTGTAAGAACCATTATACTATTTTTCAGCCCCTGATCTTAAGGTGACTTCTAAAATAATGCAACAACCACTAACTTTCCCACAAACCAAGCCTTGATCGATGCTACAAACCAAATGGTCCAAGTGGCATATCAGACAGTATTTAACAGTCAAAGTTCTTTCCAATCATTTTTGGTTAGAAATTTTTTAAAAAAGATAGATTGAAATAATAATAGACTACTCATAGTACATATAATAACTTGATTCGACTTACTCTCTATTTTAATTGAGCAGAGGTTAGGAGAAGTAAATATATCCAGATATTTCAGCAGAGACTCTGGCTATCTTGAGTTTGCCAATTACAATAACAGCTCAAAAGATTTCAAGTCAAATACAAATCTTTTGAACGAAGTGTGGTATCAACCAGAGGAAATTTATCCCGTGAATGGAATTCCTGAAGCTAAGCACAAGATTTTCTGGGTTCCAGTTGACAAGAGTTACTTTAAAATTGCAAGCAAGCTCAAGGTAAGTTAATAAAAACCCACTTTACCATCTTACTATATTTCACTTCTTAAGGGAAAAAAAAAAAAAAAAAAAACTCATTATATAAGACTTGGTGCGTTATTTATTTTCTACAGAATGTTAAGTTGGAAAGTTGTGTCAACACAACTTGTTTGCCAAGGAAGCCTATTGTGACAAGAGTAGAGAAAGGGGTTACTGCCAATGTGTTTGTTGACAACAAAGCTTATAGAGAATTTTTGTATTCCAAATTCGATGCAACTCCGGTTGAGATGGAAACTGCTATTGTTGCTTTAGTATGTCTCCGACAAAAGAAACCCTTCCTTGCCATTAGATCACTCTCTGATTTAGCTGGTGGAGGTTCTGCATTGCCCAACGAAGTAGATGTGTTTTCCTAATTAGCATCGCAAAATGCATTTGAAGTGTTCTTGTCAAATTCATCTCCCTGTTAACTTCGTAGCTCTAGTGTCTTTTTTAAAGTGAAAGCAAGGGTTGTTCAAATAATGTGTTACTAATTCAGACATTTCGCGTACACCATTGTGTACCAGAAAATAAATGCATAACCAAATTATATTCCATCTAGAGGAGGGATCCAAATTACCTAGTTCATAGTTATGTCTCAATTTATGTTTCACCAATTAAAATTTGATATGCCATCTAAATATGTGTATGTTTCACGTTGCCCTCAATCACATCTTAACGACATCACTCTTTCATCAACGAGTACTTTGTGCTTGCATCTAATCAATCTTTCTTTGCGTTAGTGTTCTTGTATTCTTGCATGTTAAAATAGAAAATCCAAAATTTAGATATATAGACATAGAGGAAAAATTAAATTATATTGGTATAACTTTAACAACTACCATAATATCTTTATAACTTAATATAAAATGTATTTTTTATTGATTCAACCCTTGAATTATATCTATATACTATTAAAATTATTTGTCTCAAATTTTGTTAAAATTAAATAACAAAAAGATAATTAAATGATTCATAATTAAATATATTTTAAAATTTTTATATTATGTCAATTTTAATTTATATGAATGAGGTAGTAAATGATTTTTAATTAATATAAAATTTTGTATATATAACTTATGTGAAAGAAATTTTTAAAACAGTGAATTTTAAAAAAAAATATTATTCAGTTAAAGGAAAAAGGATTATATATATATATATATATATATATATTGTTTTCTTTAAAACTTCAATTCTTGTTTTCTTTAATCTAATCAATCCCAAATTATGTTATCTTGGTATTGTGTTTGATAAATTGTAAATTCGTTAATTCCTCGATCTCTAAAATCAATACCCTGTTTAATGATTTAATCTACTATTTACAACGATTTTAATCTGTTTCATGCAAAGATTCAATACACTTGTCAAAGTCTAAATCATAGAAACAAAGTTAACGAAACAAGATATAGACATGCTGAATGGTAAAACATGGTATCCTTTTTTTACCTCTCTTGTAATCTATCTTTTATTGAGAAACAAATTAAAAGTGCAAACATTAGTAGGTTACAAATAGACACTAGACATCTACATGAATAATAAACCAGCTATATATAAATTATTATGTATAAAAAAGAAAAAGGCACCTAAACTTATTTTGTTCCTCCAATCGGTGGTTACTTCTTAACAATGGGAATGGAATTATAAGCACAAGCGTAGAGTTAACATATATTTTGTTACATCAAGTTGTGATCTTCCTCTAAAATCCATTTAATTCGTGTTAATGAAATTACCAATACCGTACGTTCGATCCCCCTGAAGTCTGAGCCTTCCATTATTGGAAATATTTCTTGCATTTTGCCAGCTGCTACGACGTGGTGGTATGATAACACCATCACTGTCAGATTGCAAAATTTTGCCAAACTTCGGATTGTCAGAATGTTTTGACACTTTGACAGGAAGGCCAATATCTGTCTCAGCTATGTTAAGGCTGTGTTTAGTTTAAGGTGGAAGGAGAAAAAAATTATATTTTTTTTATGTGTATCCCACACTTTTTACATTATAGTTTCATTAATATTCAAAAAAAAATTCTTTTATTTTCATCCTTTAAATTAAAAACACCTTTAAAAGTTGTTGTGCTATTATTTGCAAAATAGTGTATAGCATACCACTCTCACTTCTAAGTAGCACCGACACAACATGTGACATGTAACACAACATGACTCTCCGACATATCAATCTAAAAAAAATATGAATTTTAACACATTGTGATACATTTTAATATTAAATAATATTTTTAATTTATATAGTGTATATTTCATTTAATATTCAATAATTTAAACAAAAAAAATAAAGTAAACTAATAATACCCATCAATGTAACAAAAAAATTAAAAGAGAAAGCATGCGTTGCAAGTAAACATATATAAAGTGATGCATGAAACATTTGGGATATAGAACACAAATCAAAAAATTATGATAAATCTTGTGCATTTAAAAAGAAGAAAGAAGGTAAAGAACAACAAAGTTTCACAAAGAATAGCATTGAACATTGCCATAAATGTTATTTTTTTAAATTATAATTTTATTAATATATTTTAATTTAAAAAAGTATAATGTTTTAAAAAATGTTATATTTTTACGAAAATGTCATTTGATTGTATCGGATAAGACCAAATTCGCGTGTCAAAAATGGTCAACGTATCGAACACTATATCGAAGTGTGTCAAACACGACACTCCTTGTTTTCTAAAGTGTTTGTGCTTCCTTGAGTCACCTAATTACTTTTTTATCATCTTGGATTTTTTCCAAACAAAATAACAAAATGAGTAGCCAAACAAATTTTTTATTTGTCATGGGTTATTTTGCCACATAAGATAGAAGGAGGGCTATGTGGTGTAATGATCTTTTACATTGATTATTTTATAACAGATGTAAAAGAATACAGTTATTTTTACAAATGGTGTAGAAGAGTATTTTTTACCATCAATTTTTTTTATCACCAGTGTAAAAAATATTATTTTACATCGATCGTAAAATAATCAATGTAAAAGATCATTATATTATATAAGGTAATATCTCTTGCTTCTTATGTGACAAACAAAGACAAAAATAAACAATGGATAGGTAAATAATTTGTTTGACCATCCATTTTAATATTTTGTTTGAAAAAAAAATCCAAAACGATAAAGAAAAGTCATGCCCTACTTGAGAGTGGGCCCAACTACCGTGGAACGAATCCACCCTATAGAGAGTGGGGCGCGACCTTTTTAGTTTGTTTTAATAAATATACAAATAGTACTATTTTGCCCCCATAATATGATGGTTTTATAATTATAATCTCATTTTAATATAAATTAAAATGTGAAAACAATACATATTTGGGTTCTTTTCTTTTTTTCCATTATCACTTTTTAATATTTAATATTTTATTTAATTTATTATCAAGTTATTTGTGATAGTGATACTTAATAATATTACAATTTCTTTGTATCTTTCGTGCAAAATGTAAAGGATTATACTTGCTTTCAAATTTCTAAAAAAGAAAAACCATTTCAAAGCTTTCACATGAATTTACTTTTTTCTCTTCAAGCAACTCATTTTTTTAAGCTTGTTAATCCTATTTTCCCTTGCTGTCCGAGGCTCATATTCGAAGGATATTCATGTATATAAAAGCTTGCTGTACTAAAATTTGAAAACTAACTTTGCAAAATGTGTATATGTTTGTGGTTTGTCTGTTATATGGTGGTTGGTTTTCTCCTCAATCTGATAGATCTTGATTCTTGAATGTCATAAAAAATCGGATATGAAAATGAGAAACTTATCTATTGTTTTTGAAATATAAAATCTCGTAAAGAAAAAATTATGGTATATATTTTTACTTTAAAAAATAACATGTATATAACTTTTTTAAGACTACAAAATTTTATGAGTATTATTCTCACAACTCAAATTTTCTGTATTCGTCACTAGGTGGAGCCCGGGTATCACCAAGAGCTAACTTTAGTAGTATAGATCCCTCTTTAATTTCCTCTATTGTAATCTATCTATTATTGCGAAAGAAAGGAAACTTAAAAAAAATAGGTTACAAAGCACTAGCTAGTAGGTTGCATACAGACACAAACTTAGACATGCATATTGGGTTCCTGCAAAATCATGCTGCAGGGGCAGCAGAAGAAGATCTGGGTTGTGCACAATGAGGGCACATGGTAGGCTTCTAAATCCCTGTTCTATTGACTTGATCAAACATGCAAAATAATGCAGATGCAGGGTGTTGCTAAGGACCCTCCACCGTTATATCTAATTGGTCATTGGATACATAACACATTAACCTTTGTCACTTGTGGTTTCTATGTGCAAGCAGAAAGTTCTAAATCCGAGTCCAAGGTCTAGGAGATTGAAGGATACCTTATTGAGATTATTGTGTTTGTCATAATCTCTTACTAAGTAGAGGGAACAAGTTTGGCCATGTACGGTGTATCTGGCATATCAATCTTTGTGGACAACTCCATGGTGGCAGACCTACCGAGATCTATATCACAAGGAATTCGAGAAGCATTGAAAGCATCACGAATACTGTTTCCCATCTTTTTATTCATATATAGATCATGCAACACAGCATAACTCAACTAAGTGGAATTGAAGAAGGGTACGCAATATGAGGAATATTGCAGTGTATGTGCATGTGCACTTACTGAGAAAATAATGGGTTTCTCTGGTTAGCATGGTTAATTGGGATGTTCACATGCCAAAATTATAAATACACATATATTACAGAATAATCTTTGCATGCCTCTTACTGCAACCTGGGAAGCGTTATTCTTCCGCAGATCGATTTGCTCACATAGTATATAATTCTCTATCATATTTTCAAAACCACTTTTCTTTGTCTAGCTAATGCCATTGCTTTTAGCCGTTTGATTGTTCATTCTTTTTCACTTGATAGATTCATTTAAGCATAAACACCCTTCAACTACAATAAATTAATTACTAGCCTACTGTAAGCACCTGTACACAAACTATGCATGGTTTGGACTTTGGACTTTGGACTTTGGACTTTGGACTAGTATTTTCTGGAAGAATGTGGCGCCATGCATCATGCATGAGTAGGCTGAGTTGGCTTATGTGACACTATTATATATATACCTCAGTTTAAGGAAAAATGAAAATTTTTATGTAAACTATAAAATTAGACCCTATAATTTCAATAAAAAAAATAGTACTAATTCTCGTACTTTAACTTTGATATATCTAAACTTCAAGAAAATAATGATTTTCATTTCTCGTTAGAGACTGTATTCACTTTTAAAGTGAAAATGAAATTAAAAAAAAAAATCAATTACTTTTTGAAAAGTTTATAAATAAATTTGATCAAAATTGAAGTTTGCACTAAAATTAATTTTTACTGAAAACATATTTTACTCTAAAATGAAAAAAAATGCAAGTTGACATTATCTGAGTTATTGGCTGAGTGAAATGAAAATTAATTATTGAATCTATCATCTCATTTCATTTATTACAATTATTTTTTGTCTAATTTATAAGAACGGTTCATCCACGTGTCATCCTCTTTTTTTATTATTTAATAATAAACCTAGGTTCTTAACTTTAAAAACCCACCTAATATTTTTTTTAGTCAAAAATCCACCTAATAATTAAGAACTATCAGTCGCAGATACTCTTACTAAAGTTTATTTAAATTATAATTGGATAGCAGAATAGTCTTCGCACTCTAAGTGAAAGGGAATTGTTATTCATCTGTAGCTTAGTTTAATTTCATAGCATCTAATTCTCTATCATATTTTCGAAATCACCTTTCTCTATTTTTGTGTTCGTGTATCATTGTTTTTTTTATGGTTTCATTCTTGATTTAATTCTTCTATATTTAGGCCGCCTTAATTAGTATAGGAAACTATCATATAATAAGCACCCAAATTCGATTATATATTTGTCAACCTATTAGAAGTGGCTTTAAATAAACAAAATTAAATAATTATTATAATTTATTATATTGAATTATGGGGGGGAAAACTTTATACATTCAAATTAAGTAAGTTATTCTTTTATATGTCGGATGAGTGCTTGTTAGTTAATTTTCTTTAACAATATAAAAACTAGGGATGGAGATACAAAATCAGCTTCTTAATTAACTGAGTTAATTTTTTGTGCAGAAAACATTAATTATTTAATCGCTAAACACAGAAAAGAAATAATCATTAAAAACATTGTGAACAAATAAGATAATGAAAACAATTTTCTTGTATTATAAAAATAATTTACGATCATTAAAGAAACACATTACCATTGACAAGGAAAGGTAAACAGTACTTTGTTTTAATTATAAGTGAATTACACCAACTTTGTATAGCTATTAAAAAAGTAATTCTCTTAACTATATATATTATGGCTTTATGTTTATTAATATCTTTTTTATTTTTAATTATATACATGCAGACATGCTAGATATAAATGTATAAGTATATAAAATAAATATTTTTGGAATTATACTTAATTATATCTTTCTTTATTTTCGGGATTTTCTTTTATTTTTTGTTTTAAAATTACCGGATTTCGTTTGTTAAAGTAAAGTATTGGTATCAGAACGCACTGAATATTAATCGACCTTGATCTTCTTGATTAATTATATCCTAATTTTGGTTTGTCTTGTCTCCTCTTGATTATTGACTTGTATAATTAAGAACACAATAAGGTTCTAATAACTGCAGGACACAATTATTATTTTAATTCTATGAATAATATTCATTTGTTATATAGAGACATTTGTATAAGTCAATAGTTGAATGTAAGAGTTGTATATAGAGAAGGAAATTGTTGTAAGAACTAATAATATTTTGGGTGATTGAACCACGTACGGTATTCCAAACTAGCCGAATGGAAAAGTTATCCAGAAAAGACAATTAATTATTTTATTAATACTTTGAGTGATCAAAGCACGCTACATTGAACGCCGCCCCCTCCCCAAACATATAAAAATAAAAATAAAAAGAACTCGGATATAAAAAATATGCATATAAATAAAATAAGTTTAGTAAACAAAGAAAAACAGAAGTGAGAAAGAAAAAGAATGTTGAGATAGAATTTACAAATATAACGCTGATAAAATAACTCCCCCCACTACCACCCAAAAAGAATATTCAATCAAATTAAAATACATTATCTTGTTAATTAAGTCAATCGTGAATAAAATATATTGGATCAAAAGAATTTACTTCTTAAAATACTAAAAAAAATTACTTATTTTTTAATGTTAACTAGATAGTTTGGTTAAAATGTCAATTGAAAAGATTTGAATTTTTGACCTCTCTTATTTTCCTTCTTCCTTCATCCTTCATCCCTCTTTAATAATTGAATTAATCTTATATTTCTTTAAAAAAATTAAGCAGAAATAATTTAGACAAACTTAAACTAAAAAATATTTATTTTATTAAATAAGTATTTATATTAATTAAACATCACCATTAGTAGACATTATTTTATTTATTAATGTAGTATAATCAAATTGGATTCTTTAACTTAACGACTGATTCATTTCTTATGTCCATATAATCAATATATTAGGACCTTGATTATTAAATTAGGATCAGCTTGTTTTGTTGAAATAAGCTTTTATTTAAATAAAATAAGTCATTTTTTATTTTGTTTAATGTGTTTATATATATATATATATGTGTGTTTTTTTTTATTTCTTTTCTTCTTCATTTTTTTTCTTCCTTCTTTTACTCTTTTTTTATTTTAGCTTTTTTCTTTTCTTTTTCTAATTTTTCATTTTTCTTTCCCTCTCCCTTTCTCTTTCTTTGTCTTACTTTTTATCTATCATTGGGTTCATCTACCACTTACTCCAATTAACTTAAATTAAAGGTGTTGTTGATGTTGATATTTATATAACTGTTTCTGTTTAAAAATAATTTTTTACTTATTTTAAGAAGTAAATCTCATATGCTTCTTAAAAAAACACTTATATAAAAAATTTATTTAAAATTTATTTTTTTAAGTTTAAACAAACTCATGCTTATAAGCTAGATTAATTTATTTTTAATCAAAATCAATTACTTCTATAAAAAAAATTCTTGCGCAATTTATTGCAATCATGTGAAGTTTTTTTAATATCTTTCATTTTTTTAATGGATTTAAGATCATTCTTTGAGAGTCGGCTAATCTTTTTTTTTTTATGAATTCGGAATAATTATCAGCATGTAGCTAAGCACTAATTTTTTGAAATATTGATATGTATTTAAATAACTAATTTATTCAGATATGTTATTTTTCATACACATAAACTTGAAATTGAACCCTTGACCATGTATTTATGTGTCTTTCCTATTTTATATATTTCTCTTAATTAAGTTTTAACATCAAATCAAGTTAAGCTTTTATTTTAATTAACCATTCCTTAAAAAAATTCTACAGTCCTTACTTCGTAATAACTTTAATCAATACTTGAGTTTTTCAATAACAAAAGACGTAATGAAATATTTTAAATTGCTATTAAATAAATTTTATCATTTAAACAAATTTTTATATTCTTAAATTTAAAGCTTCAAATGCTTATAGTATTTTGTTTTAATATATATATATATATATATACATATATCATTAGTAAAATAACCTATTATTTTCTTATGTCTCTAACTGTGACTAGCTCCCTACAATTGCAGTTCCAGCGACCCACATTTTTGTATCACACGCTATACTTTCTTCATTTTGTATGTTTCTTCTATATGTTAGTATCATATATCTGTCGCTAGCTAGTTGACTATTCTACTTCCATGCCCTATATCAAGGGGCTTTAAACCATTTCACTTTTGAAAACTTGAAAGACATAAGCATATATTAAAAGAAGATGAAGTTATTATTACGTTTACTTATGTTGGTATTGGGCAGTACCATCAGTGCCAATGGTGCAGTTTCTGAAGTTTCTTGGAGAGAAATAAGCAAAATCAATAAGGAAGGACCATACGTTGGTATAGTAGTTCCAAATGCCTTTGAGCTGAATCCTCTTCTTCGTTCACCTAGCTTTGTACCACATAACAAATTTCCTTACTTCGATTTAGCCGGTAACTTATACAACCATATGTTATTCAATTATATTGTAATACGCTTCTATACAAATATATATCCTTTCTTCTACTTTTTTTTTTATATAAAAAAATGTTAATTATTGATTTTTTGTTAGTAGAAGAATTTGAACCTACAATCTCGTGTTTCTCCTTTTTACATTAACCACTAAGCCAACCTTATATCTCTTTTCCTTATTTTTGTGGATAATTAGTAACCATGGACTGAAAAGAATATGCATTGATTCTTGAATCCGTTTAGACTTTCTGCAACTCCCCCCATAATCATTATTGATAATTTTGCATGAAAATAGACACATCACCCATAAATCAACAACTTCAAAGTCATTCGTTGTAGTTAATTCAGCGTGACGTAGTAGATTTGGGAACTAAGCTATAGGCACTGCAGCTAAAGTGGCTAGCTACATGTTCTTGACCATATAAATTAACTACAGAGCTTTTGCACCTCTTATTCATCCAAATATGCTTTCTCTACTTCATATTTTGTCCAAGCTACTTCCTTAGCTTTTGTTATGGTTAATGGATATTGCAAAGTTGGCTTTTTCTTTTTTTATAATTGAGTCTGATTTATTGATTTTTCTGCTTATGATAGGGGCCTTATTGAGAGAAAAAGGATAGTTTTGTTTTTTATTAGCAAATATTAGTTGTTAGTTTGTTAGTCTTTGTTGATGTGAAGGATTTGAATCCACTGTTGATAATTTAAACATATTCAACTGGAGTAGAATTTTAAAGAGGCTTGATGATCTCTTTAGCACTAGAGATCAAGCATATTCTGCCGGAGTAGAATTTTGAAGATTTCATGCATGCTCTTCTGATCTCTTTTCATTTGGTAAACTTCACAATACATTGCAGGAAAACACTTTCGCATTGGTGTGTTGGAAAAAAAGAGGGTTATAGTTGTGATGACAGGATTGAGTATGGTAAGCTGAGTTTATATTGTGCATTTTACTTTAAACTTTTTTGTTATATATGAAGAAAAAAATTGTCAATATTCTTTGTATCAGTGTGTAACGTAAAATGGACACATCTTGTGTTCTCATCTAAGTTTTATTATTGATAAATTTCACTTGGCTTTTCAAAACAAAAAAAACAGTTTTGGTTTCTTTGTGTAGCTAAATGCAGGTATATCTACCCAATTGTTGCTTACTCTGTTCGATATAGAAGGAGTTGTCCATTATGGAATTGCAGGAAACGCAAATCCTAAACTCCAAATTGGAGATGTGACTATTCCCCAATATTGGGCGCACACGGGACTTTGGTATTGGCAGGTAAGGCGTTAATGTCTTTTGACTCTCGTTCACAACTTGTTACACAATAATGAAGTGGAGATTAATTTTCTATCTTCCTTTAATGCCTTTTCCCTTATTTTCACCTTTTCTAGGATAAATAGAAAAGAAGAAAGTTATATCCATTCTAATTCATAATGTCAAAAGCAATTACTATATACGTAAATAGGCATAAAGACTAGCATATTAAACCAGCCAAAACCTACTATAACTTGACCTTTTTTTATTGAATTGAATAGAGATTTGGAGATGGTCCTAAGGATGCACTAGCTTTAGAAGCCAGTGGAGATTTTAGCAGAAGATTTGGTTATCTTAAGTTTTCCGATTACAATAACAACACAAAACATTCCAAGTCAGCGACAAATCTTCTGAACAACGTCTGGTTTCAAGCAGAGGAAATTTTCCCCGTGAATGGAACTCCTGAAGTTAGGCAACATGCTTTTTGGGTTTCAGTTGACAAAACTTACTTTAAGATTGCAAGAGAGCTCAAGGTGAATCTCAATCCCTCTTGACTATCTCATCTATAATTTTTTATTTCTGAAAGGAAATTTAAAAATAATAAAATCTAATTAACCTGAGTTGTTGCTTTGTTCATTTTCTACAGAATGTGAAATTAAGTAATTGTGTCAATACAACTTGCTTGCCAAGAAGGCCGATTGTGGTGAGAGTAGAGAAAGGGGTTAGTGCTAATGTGTTTGTTGACAACAAAGCTTATAGAGAGTTTTTGCACTCTAAATTTGATGTTACTGCTATTGACATGGAAAGTGCTGCCGTTGCTTTAGTCTGTCTCCAACAAAAGAAACCCTTCATTGCCATTAGATCACTATCTGATTTAGCTGGTGGAGGTTCTGCATTATCCAACGAAGTAGATGTGTTTTCCTCATTAGCATCCCAAAACGCTCTAGATACTGTTGTCAGATTTATCTCCTTATTAAATTTGTAGCTCTAATGTGTTTCTCAAAAAAATGTTAACAAGGGATGTATTTTAGATGGGCAAATAATGTTTTACAAATTCAAAGGTCTCTGTCATGTATGTACTCCATCGTACTTCAAAATAAAAGCATAACCAAACAGGTTAAGACTTTTTGATATGCTAAACTCAGTTCGTTTGAAGAGAATATTGTAGTCTAGATGTTTCATATTGAACTAATTTAAATAAATGGGATTCAAAACAGTTGTAAAGGGGGTTCAAGTTCACTCCTGCTCCAAATCAAGAACATCAGTGCTATGTTTGATTGGGGAAAATAGAAAAGGAAGGAAAATTTTAAATTTTTGTATCTAAAAAATAACATTTTCTTCCATATTCTCTCCAAACAAGCACAAGAAAATGTTTCGTTAATCGTGTTTTCTTTTCTCTTTATTTTCTTTCCTCCCATTTTCTCTCATACCAAGTGAACCCTAAAAAAAAGATACATGTAGTCATTAAAAAAGTTAAAATGCAGAACAGTTCAAGGAGCTGACACTTCTTAAAACACGCACAGATAGAGAGAGACATATGCAAGGAACAAACAGGGAATATTACAACATTGGAAATCAATCCCCATAGGCCATAACAGCCACTCTGATGGACTATGGGAACCGACATAATTGAGTAAAACTTTGAATTTTACAATGAGAAATCACCTCTACTTCCCAGACTGGTACTGGTAATTGAAGTCTGACAATTGTTTCAGTTCATGATGGTTGTTCCCTTCACAATAACATGAAATGCGGCAACAAGGAATAGTTGGAACTTGGAAGAGGGTTCTTTACAAATGGACATACAGACATATATGATCAAAATTAGATTTGAATAAAACCTTCACTATCCATGTATGACAACATGGTCAAAATCAATTCCTTTTACTCTCACTTTTAATATGCTTCTATGTGTGTATAACTAAATGAATTCAAGATCGTTCATGAAGGAATTTCATCTCAATTGACATGAGAATGACTTTATCATTATTCCAGTAAGGTTTGCACTTAAATCATATGGTTAAATAGATAATTATGGAGCAGGAACAAGCCACCAAATTATAAAAGACTCAGGACAACATCATGCACAGAAATGACAAAAGAAATGAACCTCCCTCCGCTCTCATTGTCACTAAATTACCAAAAGAACTTAAATAGTCTATAATAAACAGAAACAAAATTCAATACACATTGACACCACCAATCATAACAACATATGCCAACCAATTATGATATAATCATCTAAATATATAGTTTTGATTCTAAAAGTTTCAACAAATACACATTTCACTTCCTTGTAAATCAAGAGTTCCCCCCTTGCAAAAAGAAGGCTTTATATCCCTATCCATCACTAATTCACTATGGCAGTATAACCAAATATGTTAAAGCAAATTCTTATACAACAAATCGGTACGTAACATATCTGCCAGCAGTTTCACTTGGCCGGATAATCTTGACAACTTGTCCACGCTTCAATCCATAATATCTCGCAACAGGATCTGTGACCTGAATCCTAGGTAGCTGAGAACCACCCCAACAAAAATTAGGAATAAAGCACCATGTCAGAATCTCAGCAGAAAGTTGTAGGCAAATACTAGAATTGCAATCCTAAGTCCAAACCAATGAAGAAAATGAAATTTGGCTTCAATATTTTTAACATTTTAAAATCTTTCACTGTCAACCAATTAGAAAAGTTTTCTCATACAGAAAATGATCTATGATCGAATAACAGTAAAAAAAAAATTACATTATCAATGCATTCTAGTTAAATAAAGTAAAAAATTTAGTAACACACACTATATTGATTCCCAGACTCAATAGTTTCATTCAATTGAGTTTCCCAAAAAAAAAATCATTTCCAAATTTTTCAAGATTTGGAGAATATATACAGACAAGAAAATACTCTAAGGCAGACACCGTGTTTTCACTTCTTCAAAAAAGCCTGAAAAAAGTTGATTTGTTGTGTTCAGTTTTATACCTGTTTTTGAAATGATTTCTAAAGTTTAAGAAAACGTATTTTGACTCTTATTTTCTGAGTTTTTCTTTAAAAATGAAAACAGATAACACTCATACAAAGGGCAAGCTTAGTTTCTGAATGTACATTAATCCCTAAACTTAACTCTTAATGACATTTGAATCCCTAAACATGATAAAAGAAAAAAAGAGAATGACCTGAGTTTCCTTGACAGTGTATCTCTCAAGCAAGGTTTTCTTCTCGGCGTCAGTGAGAACCTGGTGTTCGGGGACAAGCTCATGCTCTTTAATGTTAACGAGCAGTTCGGCCTCCTGAAAGACCTCGAGGTGGAATTTGGAGGAGATTTCGCTGATGCAGGTGCGGGCGAATGGGGTGAGGTTGGTCTGGGTGACGAGTATGGCTCTGTAGACGTTTTCGGAGTTCATGCGATTGGTGTAGGTCTTCATGGTCTTGACGCCGACCTTGGGCTCGTCGGGGAAGAAGACGTAGATCTGGTCGCCGGAATTGTCCTTCTTCGACTTGTTGATCACCAGGTCCTCGCGCTTCATGTTCTCGCCGTACTTTGACTTGAACTCCTGCTTCGACATGTTTATCTCGAACTCACCCACCAGAAAACCCCTGTCCCGTAGCATTTGCATCACCGTCTTCCTTATTCTGTACAGACGACCGATTTCCTCCTCCGAAAGCACCATCCTTCTCGTTAGGCTTTCACCGCAACCACACCAATGCCAATGGGAACACAGATGCTACCCTTTAAGCGTAAGCGTCTTAGCCCTAAAGTATAAATAGGAATGAACACATACGGGTTTTCAACGAACCGGCCCAACTTCATTAAGTTCTTGTCTAACATATTCTGGGTTGATGACCAATTTTGTCTATGTTGTTTATACTCAGCGGCTTTTTTACCCTTAGGGTATTCATTTGAGGTAGATGTTAAATTAATTATCAAAACTGTTGGATAATAATAGATGTTACGATTTATGACTATTAAAATTTATAAATCTTGTTATGATTTTTTATTTTTTTAAACTGAAATCATAATTTTTTTTTTTACTTTTTACACATAATATATGTATGACTTCTTCAATTTTTTAGGTTAATTTTTTATTTATTTATTACTCTTACAAGTCATAAATATGTTTACCACTTGGATAGTTTAATTTTTTTTCTTCCTTAAGTGTTAAGTTCTTTTTTTTAGTTTCTTTTCAATTTTTTTTCTAAAAAACTTGTAAATAAATTTTTAATTTATTAATTTTTACTATATTTATTTATTTAATACATATTTTATATTTTTTTAGT
>PYAF01005920.1:340990-361914 GCA_007407185.1 Glycine tomentella
ATTAACATTAATGACAATGTATTTTTGAAAAATATATAAATTTAGGAAAAATTTATTACAAACTAAATTAAATACTTTTCTTAATCCTAATGAATTATATAATTAGGTCTTATATATAAATAAGAACAAAGATATTAAAATTCTACCAATTTTCTATTTTTATTCTTATGTTATCCTATCTTTTAATTTTTTTATATATTTTATAGGTTGAATTATGTAGAAACAGAGAAATAATATCAGCTTGCAAATGCTAAATAATAAATCTACGTCTTTTATAGATTTATAAATCTATTTTACATTATTTTTGCATTAACTGACATGAAATTAATAAGAAAAACAACTCAAACACAAGCAATTTCATATTATTCATATTCTTGATACTTTTGTCGAAAATTGCATGATTTTACTTGTCATGGGTTTGTCAATGTAGGAAAGATGAGCAAGAAAATAGGACAATATGTTTTTGCCAAAAAGCCCTAGACTCACATATATTCAAGATTAAATGATCATTTTGAGCATTAATTTATCTTCTTTTTTTTTTTGTTAAGAGAAAGATCATTTATTTAAAATGTTCAAAATAATTTTTTGTCTTTTAAACAATTCAATTTGATACCTCATCTTTTGTAAAAAGGTCCAAAATGGTCCCCTATTTTATAGGGACCACACAAAGACTAAATAATAAAAATAATATGCTGTTGATGTGTTCATCTTAACACATTGATATGTCAATAAAATATGTCTTGTCGTAATATTGATTAGAAATTTTTTATATAATAATTTGTATAACCAATTTTACAATTAAAAGAGATAAAGAGATAAGACAGAAGTGTGAGATATAATAATTGTTATGATAAAGAGAAATAGCTACACATAAAAAAAAATGATATATAAATTGTTGTGTGATTATACGAATAACTATAATTATATATAATATTGCAATAAAAAACCTATATTGATAATATTACTCTTTTAGCATCACAATTATTTAATAACTATTAGCTTTTGCTTATAAAAAAAAATACTCTTTTTTTTTTCTGAGTAGAGGGTTTAGTTTTTTTTTACAGTAATAACAAGGGTTTAACGAATTCTTTTTAAATAAGATATATTAAGTTAATTTCTCATCTTATTAAAAGGAAATAAGCAGTTTTAGTTCTCAAAATTAGATCCACCTAATTAAAATAACTTAAATATATATCAAATATTTGAGTGGGAAAAATAATTGTTCAATGATAAATGTGGCAATGAATCCCATTGCCATCAAGTCATCAACTTTAGAACTGTTTTGCTCGCTTTATGTTTTCAGATTCAGGAACAAACTTTAATTTGAAGAAAACTTGGTTTTCTTCTAATTATTTGGTGCCCTTTTAGTTTTTACCCTCGGAGTGTCTTAAATCGTGCATCACGTTGTTTCACTTCCAGAATGCGAAAATGACAACAACCTGAACCATTTTAATTCAAGTTTTTTTTTTTTTATTTATAAAGATTCCCTTCCTTCTTTATTTCCTAAAGAAATATATGTCGACCCTCATATTGATAATTTACTGTGTGAGATCATGCACCAAAGAAAAAAAAATCACTGTGTGAAAAGATTCTGCAACGGCAAAGGCACCTTCTTGGTTTCCCCATTCGAAAATGACTTGAAAAATATCTTATTTCTTGAAAAAAAAAATGATTCGTTCATAAATTATAATCATGTTATACAAACAAAATGTTACATCCAACTTACAGTGCCATATAAACTACATACACTTTTTAAAAAGGATAATGTTCCTTTTCAACAAACTCATATAAATCTAGAGTATAATTTCATGCATTATAAGTATAATTTTATTTTACAAAATCAATTAATAAAAAAACTATTTTAAATATGATTTTAAAATATTATTATAAAACTAACAAATATAACTTTTTTTATAGAATTTTTTTCAATGATAAGATTTTCAACAATCATAAGAATTTGTACAGTTAACTATAATAGAAGCTATAAGACTTGTAATGTTATATGAAATTAAATATTAGCAAACACATATGCAATATGAACATAAAATATGAGTAGTAAAAATGAGTATGTTAAGACGAATTTGTGATTATACATAAATAAAATAGGAAATGTATATATTCGATGAAAAGCAACAACAATACTAGTGAGTAAAAAGATGAAGAAATATAGAGTGAGATAATTTGGGCACATAATGAGATGACTCTAGATGCTCTAGTAAGAACAAAAGTTTACTACGAAAAACTTGATACAAAGAGAGTAGAAGTAAACTAAAACTTATCTAGAGAAAGATACTTAAACAAAACTTAATAGAGTTTGATATAGATTGACGGATTGTATGTCTTAAATGAAATGGAAAAAAACTATAAGTTTGATGAAATATTAGATATGTTGTTATCTCTATGTTTCATATAGTTCATTTTTAATCTTTTTCATCTTCATCTTTCCGGTCCTTCCTTCCCCCTTCAATTCTTTTCTTCTATCTTATTTCTCCTTTTCCTTTTCCTTCATTTTTTTTTCAACCTCGTCGTATCTATTATTGAGTTCATCTATCATTAATTTCAATTAATTTGAGTTAAAAGTGTTGTTAATGTTAATATTGAATTATATCATAAGTTGTATCTTTAGTATTTATAAAGTTGCGATATTATACTTTTTAAATATTATTTTGTGTAATATTAATCATCATCATTATCATCATTATTATTATTATTATTATTATTATTATTATTATACTGAAATTATTGAATGTTGAATTAGTATCTTCTTATAATCAATTCAATTATCGGTGTATTTTAAAACATTGCTAATATAAATCTTATGAGACATTATTTTGTTCAATCGTTTACTTAAGTATACGTATAATTTGAGCTATATAAAAAAATAACACCTTTTGCTTATAAAAATTATTAACAAACTTGGAACCTAAGCTAAACACACATCTTTTCCATACACACTATTCCATATACTGCTTACACTTTTTTGCCTGATTGAAAAGACGAAAAGAAAAGAAAGAAATGACGAGAGAAAAAAGCCAATAAGCTTCCTAGCTTTCCAAGTACTGTCAAGATTGAAAGTAAAAGTATCAAAATTCTATCAGTCATTTAACTAAATGAGGTAGTAGTCCTTCTATAAAAAAAATTAATCCCTGTATTTTCAAATATTAAAAAAACACTTTTCTTGAAATAAAAAAATTTAACTAACTTTACTTTATTTAATATTATTATCTCTAAAATAGCTTTCATTTAATTGATATGTTAGTTTAATTTAATAATTTTTTCTTATCCTTAATACCAAATTTCAATGAAAGATAAATTGAAAAAAAAAATTAATTGGAATTTATACAATTAAAATGATTAACTAAGTTTTTAATTAGTGTTTCATAATTCTTCTTCTTCTTCTAATATTCGAGATCAAAGGGAGTACTAGTTTTCCGATAATAAAGAGATATTAGTTTACAGTTTAATGATTTAATCATAGTCTATATATATATATATTTATAAAATTATAGTTATTATTTATTTTTGGTACATTTATTTATATTTATTTAAATTTGTTTTCATTTTTATTCATTTATGTGCATTTTGCTGTTAAAGATATGCAATAAATACATAATATAAAAAAATAATGAGTTGGTGCACTTGTGAAAATGAAAACCCTTTTCAAGGAAACTTTCAACATTAATTTTACAATAAATAAACAAAGAAATGTTTAAATAAATTAATTGGATCGATCTTCCAGTTCCAAAACAATGATAAAACGGAAGAAAATATACCGTAACACATAAGTCCATAACTGTATTTAATTTGTGGAGGTTTTTTTTTTTTTTTTTTTTTCAGCAACCGTATTTGTGGAGTTAAAACAAGAATTATTTCACAACAGCGACCAAAGCTGCGAAATAGAATGATTATATTTCTAGTATTTTAATTGGATAGTTATTTTTTCTTTAAGAAATAATCCTAATTGATAAACATGTTTTGTCCGGTCTTTATAATCATAAAAGGTAGATGGGTCCCTCGCAAAGATATGTAAGCACTAAAAGCATCTCCAACAACGCTGGTTTCTTAGAGGGTTGCTTAAGCTAAGAAATCGTTCCTTATGATTTTTCAGCATTGGAGGGGAATGACGTGGCGGAACCCAAATTTTTAGCACAGGATCCGCTCCTTATATAAGCAACCGTTGCTTGTCATTTAAAAACAATTTTTTTGCATCAAAATCGTTATGTTCGTTATTATCAACAGAAAAACACAAGCCACAAGAAGATATTGAACAGATTGAAGAACATGAATAGTAACAGCAAAAAAAATTAAAGAGTACCCGCAACGGAGCACAGCCCACAGGAAGGGGGAAGATGTTTGCCTCACTCGATTGGTGCCGCCTCCACCAAAACAGGCGCGCGTCGGCACAGGCGCGGTGCATGCCGGACCGCCTCAATGCGCACACGGAACGACGAGAGACGGAGAAGGGAGAGAGGTGAGAGGGCGAGAGACGTGAGAGGGAGAGAGAGCTGAGGGGGCGAGAGGGAGAAGTGAGTGACGGCACGAGGAGAGAGCTGAAGCGGTGAGGGGGTGAGAGAAATGAGGCGGCGAGAAGGAGAGGTGAGGGAGAGGCACGAGAGAGCTGAGGAGGTGAGGGCTGAAGCGGTGAGGGCGTGAGAGAGATGAGGGCGCGAGAGGGAGAGGGGAGTGAGAGGCACGAGAGAGCTGAGGGAATGGAAATGTGAGAGAGATGAGGAGATGAGGGGGTGAGTGAAAGGCAGAAGAAGAAGCTTCTGGATTTGGTGAGTGGAACGTGTGTGTGTGTGTGTGAAATAATTTTTTTTTTGTTAAAAAATAAATTGAAAATCACAAACAAATATTGTATATGACCGTTGAAAAAAAAATATCAATGTTTAAAGCTTTTAATTCTCAATTTAAAGTTGAAAAGAAAGCTAACAGGTAGAAACTATTAAAAACTTTTAATTCTGAAGTTGAAAAAGTTGAAATGAAAGTTAACGGTATAAAATATGAACGTTAGAAAAAAAATAACGGGCAAATGAAAGGTGATTATAAATATGGGTGGATTGTTTTGCTTCTTTACACACAATTGACACTTCTAATTTTTTTTGTTCCTATCCATTGTCAAGATTTTCTTTGAAATGGATCCCAATCAGTATAATCACCAAAGTGTTTACAATTTTTTGCAAAATCAACCACCCCCTACGAGTGAAAATCCTGCAAATCCACCACATCCATCCCAATATATTATGTATCCACCAGTGCCCCATACGAGTGAAAATTCACAAAGTAACCCGCATCCACCGCCATACTTCATGTATCCTCAACCACCCCTTACTAGTGAAAATTTGCAAAATCCTCCTCAGTATATGATGTATCCACCACCCTTCCACATGTGGTATATGCATCCTCCATCTAATGTAGAGTCACCTACCGGTGGTAGTTCTCAAAATCCACAAATTTCTAGTCAACCATCACCCCCTATTAATCCAAACACGTGTTACAGGCCTTCATTATCCAATATTTCACCTCCGATGAATGAAGTTGAATCCACAATGGGTGTAGAAAATATTCTACTACATGAGGGTGACAACAACGGTAGTGGAAAAAAATCGCGTACAGCATTCTCGGTGGCAGAAGATGTGATTCTCGTCCAATCATGGCTCAATGTGTCAAAGGATTCAATAATCGGTGTCGACCAAACATCAAAGCAATATTGGACAAGGATTAAAAATGCGTACAACAATGACGATGCCCGAGAAAGTGGGTTATTTTGTGAAAGAAGTTCGACTCAATTGAAAGCTCGGTGGAACAGGATCCACCCAGCAGTTCAAAAGTTTAATGGATGCTATAAACAAGCAGATAAGCATAGGAGAAGTGGAAGTTCGGAGAAGGATTGTATGACCAATGCTCACTTGATTTACTCCCAGGATACAGGTAAAAAATTTGAGGTTGAACATGCTTGGTTATTGTTGAAAGATCAACCAAAATTCGATACAGATTTTATGTCAAATGCTTCAAAAAGAACTAAGGTTTCTGCAGGTGGAAATTACTCGTCCTCTTCTAACACCGAGACACCCGTTGAAGCCGAAGAATATGATACGCCTTCGCCAATGTCTCGCCCAATTGGACAAAAAGCAGCAAAAAGAAAGAGCAAAGGAAAAGAAGCTTCTAGCAATATCGATTTATCTGGTATAGAAAGTGTAATGAATGAGAAGAATGCAAACACATTAAAACTCATTCAGTTAAAGGAAGAACAAAAAAGACGTATGCAATATGAAATCCTCATGAAGGATACATCCAACATGTCAGATAAACAACGCGAAGACCACGAAAAATATTGTGAGCATATTAGGAAGAAGTTGTTTAATTAAAGTTCAGTCCATATCTTCGAATTAGTTGTTATTCAATTACTATGTATCCAGTTATTAACAATGTAGGTCCTTGTTGTATCAAATAATGAAAATTTTATTTTATGAAACTAAATTTATGTAATTTTTTTTTAGGTCTAGATTTTTTATTTATTTCGATGTTGTAGTGTTTAATTATTTATTATTATGTAAATTTTATTTTATATTGTTACGCATTTTGTTTTATTTATTTTAATTTATATTTATGAAAATTGAAAAAATGTTAAGTTTTATTAAAAAAATATAAATATGTGGATTTGTTTGAGTTTCTTGTGATTTCTTGCATTGGAACAAAATATTGAATGAGTTGCTTAGATGTAATATGGTACTATAGGGACCACAAAAAATATTACAAGGACCACAAAAAATTACTTAAAAAACCTAAATGAATTTCTTACATTGGAGATGTTCTAAAGTGCTCATGCATGTTAATCGCTAGTTGCGACAGCCCACGAGCACGTTAGTTTGGAAACATGTCATGAATAGTTTCATCTAGAAAGGTTTTCAGTCAATTGAAATGGGCAGCTTTCATTGAACCAGGTTGCAGAATTTACCTTGTCACTTTATTAAAAAAAAATGTTCAACATCCTCGTAATTCATGATCCTGTGCAAATCAGAAAGTGTGTCTGTTTGGATACTGTTGAAATCCGATATGAATGTTTTATTGTAGGAATATTCATAACTTTAGCAGAATTCAATTCACACTTTTGGATGATCGTCAACATTCTGCTGTTTCTTTTAATGAAACCACACAATGTTATGTTTGGTGACGGAAAATAGGAAAAGAAAGAAAATTTTAAAATTTGAATTGGAAAAAAAATGAAAAGAAAGAAAAATTTTAATTTTTTTAATTAAAAAATAACTTTTTCTTTTATTTTATCTCCAAACAAACAGAAAAAAAAAAGTTTTGTTAATTGTGTTTTCTTTCTTTTATATTTTATTTTCTTCTATTTTCTCTCATAGCAAACGAATTCTAAAGAAAATAGTTAGTTGCATTTCTGATGACAACGAAAACTTATAAAGTAAGCAAGAAATTGCAGGTATTAATTCACTTTAATATAGGTTTAAAAAATTCTTAAATGTCCTGATTTGACATTGATTAATAGTGTTGGCTCTTGTGAGCATACTAAGCTGGTTTCGAGTAGTATTGCGTAAATTATGATCTCACGTAACTAGTATTACATTGCTAACAACTCTATAGAAATTTAAATTTAACCTTTTTAGTATCTTTCGTTATATAATGTACACTCATTTTAATAATAATTATATTAGTTATTTATATTTAGCATGCTGTATTATGTTATATGATTAAGTGAATTCCTTAGATTACCAATGGATATGAAAATAACGAGTGAATATCATTATTAGTCCACTTCATCATAATAAGAATCTTAGTAGAGTCCATAAATAAGAAATTTTCACTATAGTCACTAAGATATCAACTTGTACAGTTATTCTCTTTTTTCCGTTTAGGGTATGATTTAAAGGAAGGAGAGAAATAATATTGGAGAGGAATATTGTATTTTTTTAGACCCACACCTTTTATATTCATTTTTAATTCAAAAATTTATTTTCTATTTTTATCTTCTCTGTTTTTATTCTCTAAACCAAACTCACTCCTAAAAGGTTATAAAGGTCCTTTTAAGGAATAAAATGGTTTAATTAAAAAAATTCATGAGAACAAACCTTTTGTTCATGATTGTTATTAGTTTAAGTCTTTCGCATTAATCAAGTAATTAATAACTATGGATTCAAGTATTTATTTTAATTCTTAATTATATTGTGTTAATGTTTTGTTTGGGTCTTTTATTTTCCAATATGGATTACATCTAACTTATTTTTGTTTTTTTTCTTATTTAGTTTATTCCATGCTATTGTTGCTAATGTCCTTCATGGTATTCCAATATTGAATGGTACAGACTTTAAACTTAAAAAGGGGTTAATTGAGGTTGTTTTCAGCTGCCTGCAATTGAATATATATGACACTTAAGTTAGATCAATCCATTCCTACCATAGATAATTCTAATAAGGTGAAAATTGAGAAGTGGTATCAATCCAATCGAGTGTGCTTGATGATCATTAACAACTCCATCTTAGAGACTTTTCAGGGCTCTAAATTTGAGAGCAAGAATGCCTAAAAGTTTATCCACCAGATTAAAAAATACTATGCTAATGACAAAAGGTTGAGACGAGCAACCATTTCGCCAAATGCATCTCAATGAAGTATAAAAGCAAAAGGAACACTGGGGAGTGCATTATCTAAATGTTTAATCTTGTGTCAAAACTCAAGCACTAAAGTTAGAATCATTTGGTTTTGATTTTTCTTATGGCACGCTTTAGGCAAATTAAAGTTAGTTATAGAAGAAAAAAACTAAACTTGTTTTCATTTTATTATTTTCTTCTCATAAATGATAATAATTTAGTTAAGGAGTTATCTTAACTAGTAAGGCAGCACAAACTTGCATCTAAGTACTCCAAAGAAATAGTAATAATTAATTAAGACATTTGATTTTTTGATGGAATATGAGATATTTCTATAAATTTTGATTCTTTCTATCACATTTGACGAAACTTGCATCTATATGCTCCAAAGAAAAATTAAAAATGAATTAAGACATTTGATTCTTTGGTGGGATCCGAGGTATTCATGTAAGTTTTAATTCTTTGGACTCACATTGGACGAAACTTGCATCTACATGCTTCAAAGAAACAATAATAATTAATTAAGAGCTTCGATTCTTAGATGGATCCTAAATATTCCTATAAATTTTAATTCGGATCGATTATAAGACTAATTATTGATCTGAAATTTAATTACCCTTCAATTTCTCATGTCTCTTAAAAAATTACATTGAGGGAGAATTAAACTCAGATTTTATTCTATAACTCGACGTCTGTTATTTACTGAGTTACTCTAGTTAAAGAAATACTTATATGCTCACATGACATGTTTGCACGTAGAAACAAGAAAATATAACCGAAAATCATCATGCATATATTCATCCATGCGATTAATTCGGGATATGAAGAACTTACCTAACCTTTCAGGTACGTACTTTAGGTTGCTTTTAATTTCTGAGACAGATGCAGTGTTCAGATTCGAACAAAACAACAGCTTCAAACGGTTGAATACAATTTGAATCTGTCGGGATGTGAGTTTTTTTTATTAGTAACCGGAAACCTGGTGGTGGTGGGGTAGTAGACACGTGGGTCCATCCTTCCCAATGTTATGCACGTTCATCAACAGAGACAACACACTATCGAACATTTTCTATCCTATGTTTGTTTAGCCATCATCTCGTGAATATCGTCCTTTTCCCTTTTCTTTTTCTTGGCAAAACTAGATTAAGGACTAAATTACTATTTATCAATGCACCGAAACAAATATTTTAAACTTTTAATGATATCTACGAATTAGATGTAAGTTTTTTTAGAAATATTTATAGAAGAAAATAAAAAAAGAAGGAAATGAACTTATTTATAAATTAACATAAATTTTTTATTAGTTTATTTATAAATATTATCTCATTTTTTAAAAAAATTATATTAATAAATTTTTAAAAATTAATTAATAAATAATTTATTTTTACTTTTAAACAAATTCATTTTATATTTTTTTTTTTTAAAAGTACTTTTAAAATAATTTTATCCAAACCCCGATTAATTGGAGTGTTCACTTGGGTTACCATTATTATATTACTGTTGAGTATTGACATGTGTGCGTTTTGTGTTCGTCGTTTCTATTCTGTCACAACTTTATTCATGTCTCAAAATTGGAATTCTTCTTCTCCAAGTAATAATGAGTCAAAAGCGAGATTGCCAATAAAACAGTACAACATTTATTTGTAATTTTTGCTATGTAATTGTGAGTTTAATTTTGATTCGACGCATAACTATTATTAGTAGTGGGAAGACTGATACTATTGTGTTTGTGTCTATTTTTTAAATAAAAGAAAGAGGGAGAAGGCTGAATCATAAAAATGAGATTATTAGAATTTTGTGTTTGAAAACTAACTCAAAAGCTCTCTGTGTGGATGAGGTGAAAGTTTACCTTCATTTATATACACTAATAAATATTGAATCTCTGACACACTTCTCGTAATAAAATTTAGGCATTTGAAACATGAAATTTGCAACATTAAACATATATGAAGGGTTTGATATTAACTTCATAATCGATAGTTTAATAGGTTCAACAACATTCATTAAAATGGACTCTAATATTAATTATTTTAAAATTTGGATTTAAATTTAACTAAATTTCTTAGACTAATTTATGATATGAGAGATGCTCTCATTTATATATATATATATATATATATATATATATATATATATTGTTTTGACTATTTTATTATTACTACCGACTACAAAGATCAAAATAGAACACGTGAGAGCATAATGTCCTTAGAAGATGGTGGATAAAATATGACAATTTGTGCAATTGCAATAACATGGATAAAATAGATAAAGAATATGTATAGCTAAAATGCAGAATTTATTATCTACTTTATTGTCATGGATTATTAGTGTTCAATCATGCATTCAAATACGTAGAGCAAATTTTTCACAGAAATAGCATGATATTCAAATTATTTCAAATATGATTATTAGCCGGCCCAGGATACAGTTGGAATGTCGAAACACTGACTTTAATTTGCAGTAAGTATTGTATCGTGGAGCAAGTAATGAGCAATTATCAGTCACTAATTAGATGTAGTTGGAAACCAACAAATGAAGAGCTTTAGCTATGCATAGGTACCGTTTGAGAGAGGGACCCATTTGTACAATTCAAAAAAAATTTCTGTTGGATTTGAAATTTATTGAGTGGGACGAAAAAGTGCAGCAACGAACACCATTTGACTAAACTACACTATATGCATTGCAGCTCAACTCTTTTCTCTCTCACTATTTTTTTTTATGTCGTTTCTTGAAACTATAAGAAGGGCCTTTTCTCTCTTTCTATTTATCTCATCTCACACCCTTTAATGTAACCGAGAGACCAGAGAGAATCAAAATACCACTTTCTTAGTTTCAAACTCAACCTTTGAGGGTCTTTTCTGTACTAAAAACACATATGATGAATGCTTCAAAGTTCATTAAATGTGTTACTGTTGGAGATGGAGCTGTTGGGAAAACCTGCATGCTCATTTGCTACACCAGCAACAAGTTCCCCACTGTAAGTCCCTTTTAAAAAATAAAACCCCATCCATCAAAGATGCTTCTTTTATCCACTAAGTTTCCTTGTTTTCTTACCATTTTTTTTTTATTTTGGAGGAATTTCATCTGAATGGTGTTTTATATTCAAACTCACACTGTATGAACAAGATAAGGTTTTGGGTTGAATAGTACCTAAGTTTAATCTTAGACACAATATTAGTATTTGGGTTCTTGTTACTGTGTGTTGATGTGTTTCATTATCTCTGATTTGATTTGTCTAAGATTCAACTGTCGGTGATGAAATGAAACCCTTCTCTTTTTATCATCTAGCTCACAAGTGTTTTTTGTTTCTCTTTTATTTTTTGGGTTGCAGGATTACATACCAACAGTATTTGATAATTTTAGTGCCAATGTTGCTGTGGATGGAAGCATTGTCAATTTGGGGCTATGGGACACAGCAGGTATTAGGAGCTTCCCACTTGAGCTTGTGTAGTCCAGAAACTGTGTTTTGGTTGTTCATCATTCTCTAACTTTTTATTGCATTTTTCACTGTTTTAAAGGCCAGGAAGACTACAGCAGGTTGAGACCACTGAGTTATAGAGGAGCAGACATTTTTGTCTTAGCATTCTCACTGATTAGCAGAGCTAGCTATGAAAATGTTCTCAAGAAGGTTTATGCCTATCTCTTCTTGCTCTTGTTTTGCATATTATTCTCTCTTGTTTCTAGTTTTGGATTCAAGTTTTTGAAAGTGAGAATCTTTTTCCTTTAGGCTTCCTGTGGATAAGATGGGATGAAAGGAAAATAGAAAATATAGAAGAAAGTTTATGATGAAAATCGTTTTCTTTGGTAGTACATGAAACCGAAATGAAGGATAACAATTTCTTTTTTACTGTGTCTTCCTTGCCTTTTGTTTTTCTATAGAAAATGTTGTTTGCAATATTTGTGAAGTACCCTGTTACAAATTACAAATTTAAAAGTGTGCAATTTAATTTTTGAAAATGTACCAAATATATTAACGGCCTTAATATTCAACTAAGATCACAGGCCAGAGATATCAATTTGAATAATGAGAGTATTTGGTTGAAAGGAGCTCCAATGATCACTGGTTGATGTTCTCCTCTTAGGGTCTTTGGTTGATTTTTGCCACAATGCCTTTGTTGACTATATTGGCTATTGATGGCTACATAAAGAGAGGAAAAGGAAATCACCCTAGAAAACTAAAGAGGAAAAGAAACAGGACCGTAGGAATGAGGGTGGGGGAACAAACGGTTCAATCTGATCCAAAAGGAAAAATATATAATTAAATGGGTACATTATTTTATAATGTAAACTGTCTATCATTAATTGGACGTCATGACATTAAAACATTAAAACTAGCAGCACTAAATGTATGACAATTCACTTAGGGTAAGCCAGTAAGGTACTATGGCAACATTTGTTAAACAGTAATTTTATATTTCATAACTGTTTGATATCATGTCCAACATTTTTTTTTTATAACTATTCATTTTTTTATATTTTTTTTTACTAGTGGTAGTTGATGCTACGGCTTCCAGTTTTGTTCTTTTTACATGGGTTTATAAAATGTGGGTTTTACATTCCAAAAATTAAATTTCTGATCGAGCATTAGTCAAGGCCAAGGGTCTAGTCGAAGAACTTTTTAAAAATATTTGAATGAGATTTTTTTTTTCTGAAGATAATATTTTCTCACATTACTATGAGGAAAAGTTAGAAAAGGAAACAAATTTGTCTTATTTTATTGCTCTAATTTTCTCTTCCCATATTCCAACAAAAGCATGGAGTAGCTGTTATATTATTGTTTAGGCCTGTGACTTTTACTACTATGGAGCGTGCATGTTTTCATTGTATTAGCCTATTGGGAGTTTTCAATAATGGACAATTTTCTATATAGCATTTATTTGCACTTAAACTTTTGCATTTATGCCCACCCTATTGGGAGTTACTCATTTCTGCTTTCTTTCTTTTCTGTTTCAGTGGATGCCGGAATTGCGTAGATTTGCACCTAATGTTCCAATTGTTCTTGTTGGTACAAAGTTAGGTAAGCAGCAGCAAATGCAAAATTTGGTAATTTTGTTATGTTGATTTTCTAACTAAATATAAGGAAGAAGTTAATGACATAAAGTATTGAATTATTTGTTCTAGATCTTCGTGAAAACCGGGGTTATGTAGCTGATCACATGGGATCTAGTGTCATAACATCTGCTGAGGTTTATATTCTTTACATTAGCTTCTTTCATTTTATTCTATTAGTATGAAGCACTTTATGTATTATATATATATATATATATATATAAGTAAAGAAAAGGATATCATTTATCAATCTTGGCACATTGCTAATAGGGGGAAGAACTGAGGAAACAAATTGGTGCGGCAGCTTACATAGAGTGCAGTTCAAAGACTCAACAGGTATAATGAGTTTAAATTTAATGATTTGAATTTTTATGCACTATTAGCGTAAAATTTTATATTGTTTATCATTAAAAATTATCGTTGATATGACTTTTAAAATATTTATTATTAAAATCAATAAACTTAGCATATATGATGGTTTGTTTGTACTGAATCTTATGGCATACAGAATTTGATAAGTTATGTTTTCATGATTTAGAATGTCAAAGCAGTGTTTGACACTGCAATTAAGGTTGTCCTCCAACCTCCAAGGAGGAAAGAAATGGCAAGGAAGAAAAGGCATAGAAGGTCTGGTTGCTCATTTGTGTAAGTGCCTTGCTCCGATACTGTGAATCATACTTGTAGTCATTGATTTTTGCAAAGTGAACCTGTTTAAATTGAGTCTCAACTAGGAATATGTCCATGCCCTTGAATCCTTGACCTTAGATCACTACTTAAGCTTGCTATTATTTGAAAGGAGAAACACATAATTTATCATAAAGTGTCTTTTTATTATTTGAAAAGTAAATTCCGACAATTCATGCTGAAATTTCGTCACACACCAGTGACATTTAACTATATATGTTAACACGTATATTTACTGTTTGACAGAAGTATTATGTGTGGAGGCTGTGCTGCTTAATATACATCAATTGCACCGTGACTTACTTTTGATATGGATGCTGTTTTTGCAAAAGCTTCAAGGTCCAACTGTGGAAACCCTGACGTCTGATCACAATATCTAAATGTATCCTTATGCTTGTATTGTAACTGGTGTAAGATAGTAATATCTAGTTATTTCCACTTTACAGTTTACAGGACCCTATTAGGCACAGTGAAGGGAATTTTTCATTCTCAGTGTTACCTAGGCGTATTTATTATATATTACCAATTTTTGTTATTTTTTTTCCCTGAAATGCTTCTTCATGCCCCTATAAAACTTTTCAAAGGGATGATTATGATTTCTCAGCAACATTCCAAAATCCTCAAGATATCCATTTTTTAAAGGGGAAAAAATGAAGAGTGACTTGTTCTCCTGCCAATTTATAAAGGGTCTTTTGCTAACTTATGGCATTTTGTTAAAGAATTAAAAGATGAAAGTATGTATTATGCAAATCATAGAAAATGCATGTAAAAAAAATTATGAATAAAGTAATTTTACGTATTTCAATAAAAAAATTATTTTAGTTTTTTAAGAATTATCCTAAGGGTTAACATTTGTCATTTAGAAACTATGAAGAACAATTTCTCATTCCTTGACATTTTGCATTAGAATAAAAAAGACATCCATTTATGTCTCTTTCTGAGTCTGCAGTTGGTTCTGCATTTTCATGTGTTGGTTGTTATGAGTATTGAATCTGAGTGCTATTATAATTGCAGTAGGTATGGTACTTTAGTTAGGAGAAGTGTAAATGAGAACTGAGAGACAGTCAATGAAGGAGAGTGTAACTGTTTCGTCTCATGCTATCTTCAAAGCCTGTTTTTACTTTTTAAAGTCATTGGTCCAAATTTGTGATTTTGAAAGGGTGGCAGAAAGGTAAGTGTGGGCTTTTGGTTGGTTTTACCTCTTCGAGGAGCCCATGTGACTAGGGGTGGGCATGGATTGGATTATTAAAAATCTAATCCATATCCAATTCATATCTAATTAAATGGATTGGATTTTAAATCCATATTCATATTTTTTTAAAAACAAACTAGATTTAAAATTCAATCCATTTAAATGGATATGGATTTGGATATATCCAATTTATATCCACTTAAATATTATAAGATTTTTTTTTACAAATTTTAGTTATTAAATACTAAAAAGTAAAAATTTTGTACATGTCCATTGAAGAGCTATTTTCAACCGACCATGGTCAAAACTATTTTTTTATTGATATTGGTTAGTGTATTTTTGACGTACCTCAACCAAAGCAATTTCGACATATATCGGTCCAGACATTTTTAGTCTGGCATCAATTAAGACTATTTTTTGCTGACATTAGTTAGTGCGTTTTTAGTCGACATTGGTCAATGATGTTTTTGGTCGATCTTAGCTAGGATTACTTTTTGTTTGAGGTCGGTTATGATCTTTAGTCAATGCACTTTTTGGCTGACATTGATTAGGGGTTTTTTGATCAACATCAATCGTGACTAATTTTTAGCCGACATTGGTTAGGATTTTTGTGACTAACATTGATAAGATTTTTTTTTTTGCCGATGTCGATCATTGATATTTTTTTGCCAACATTCGTCAAGACTTTTTTTATCGATGTTAGTTAGATTTTTTTGTTGATGTTGGTTGAAACTATATTTTTGTTGGCAACAACTAGGATTTGTTGGTCAACATTAACCATAACTATTTCTTTTGGCTGGCGTTAGCTAGGGATATTTTTTGTTGACATTAACTAAGATTTTTTCGATCGGCGTCAATTGGAAAAATATTTTGACCGACATCAACTAGGTTTTTTTTGGATGATGTCGGCCAAAAAATAGTCTTGTCTAACGTCGACAAAAAAAACTATAGTCGACATCGAGCGAAAAACCTACTTGATGTCGATAAAAAATAATCTCAATAGACAACAACAAAAAAACTTAGCTAACGTCGGTATAAAAATAGCATCAATTGATGTCGGCTAAAAAAATAGTCTCAATCAATGTTGATTAAAAAAAATTACCAACATTAACCGAAAAATAGACTCAACGATAACAACTTAAAATCATCATTAGTGAACGTCAACAAAAAAAAAGTCTCAACCAAAGTTGATAAAAAAAAATTCAAATCCAAATATCCAATCCATATCCATTTCATATCTATTTCAATATCCAATTAATTGGATTAGATTTAAAATCCATAAAAATGGATTTGGATATGAAACTAATCCATTTAAATGAATTTAAAATAGATTAGATTGGATTGGATATAGATTATTTTATGGATATAGATTTTTTTCCCGAATCCTACATGTGACCACTCGTCTTCATTGCTGTAGGGTCTCTGGCACCTTCGGGGAGTTAATGTCTCATGTGCCAACAAGGTCCTAAGGGCCCCACTGAACCTCATCGAATTGATGATGTTGGTATGTCATAAATAACAATGTGTGTGGGGACATCGTTTTGAAAAGGTGGAATATTTATGTATGATTTTAGTGAAATAGGGTAAACAGCTAAATCAGTAAACTAACTGAGAACAAAAAGTGAACTATGAAGCAACTTATTAGTGTGTGCGGACACACTTTACAACTGTGAGAACTGAGAAACCACGTCAATTTGCTAAAGAATGTGGAAGCTATAACTGAGTTTTTCCTTGAAAATGTGAATAACCACATCCCAAATGTGTAACTAAACACACTATTAGAGTGTGATTGAAAAGACTTTTAAATTAGTTATAACTTATTTAACTAGTTTAAAAGTTTTTT
This sequence comes from Glycine tomentella, assembly GCA_007407185.1. NCBI lineage: Eukaryota > Viridiplantae > Streptophyta > Magnoliopsida > Fabales > Fabaceae > Glycine > Glycine tomentella. Next base: position 358,365 of record PYAF01005920.1, read on the forward strand.
TAATCAAGTTAGATGTAATAAAAAAAAAACTTAATTTAGTAGTTTGTAGTGTTTTATGAAGTAACTAAGACAAATGGTTATGTATTTTTCATAGAATATTAAAGAGTTTGTAAATAAGAAATTTTTTGCTCAAACTTAGTTATAACATATTTAACTAGTTTAAGTAATTCTTTAAGTGTTGAATATTTATTAGTTTAATCTCTAAGTTGATATATTCCCAGGACTAGTTTGAAGAGTTTAATATTTAAGAGATTATTTAGCAGGAATTTTTAATATGTTTCAGCCTACATAATTTATTTTACTTCCAAGTATCATGTAGGAGAAGAGGTAATGCTTTTTTAATCTGGTACTTTACTCTTTATATATATAATATATTCAATTTAAAAAGCCTGTGAAGAAAAATAGATGATATTATTTTGGTAGTCAAAGATATCTCATTAATACATAACTACTTTGCCCCTTGCAAGACACAACATGACACATCTTAATGCTAAGTGAATGATATGCTACTTAAGAGACATGGTTAAGACTTAGGACTCGTGTCTTTTCATCACAGGTAAAGACCACTTTCTAATTTATAATCACGCCACCTCTTTATGTGAGCAACAATGGAAATTTTCACCACAACATACATAAATTTTTTTTTTACCAAATCATACATCTTATAATTTTATTTACCAAAATATACATATTTACTATTTACAATGTAAATTCGGGTTGGAAGGACCCGAATTTACACTGTAATTTTTTTAAAAAATTTCAAAATCCAGTTGAGAATTCGGGTTTCTCCAACTCTGAACTTTTTTTTTTAAGATAATAATAAATAAATAAAAAATTTGATTTGAAAATAATAAAATTAAAGAATATAAATAAGAAAAAATTAAGATAATTTAAACATGCGTACTTGCACATAATAATAATTTAATTTTGATAATTAATATTATAATACATAAATATTTTTATTATAAAATATAATATAATGAAAGTGTGAGATAAAAAATATTATAAGATAATTTATTTTAACTATTGATGACTTATTTTAAAATATATTTAAAAAATATTAGCAAAAAATTAAAATAAAATATTAAACAAGACAAGAAATTGACCAAAATCCTAAATTGAAGATTAAATTAAAGCATATAAGTTTATAACATAAATAGTAAACAAAAACAAAAGATTAAATTGGTTGACTAGAATTTGCAGGACGGTGAGGACGTGTATTTTTTGAATGGCCTACTAGTCTGCAAACTGAGCAACGTTTTGGTTGACCTATTTCTCTGTCATCCATATTAGTATGTATTCTTGTTGATATTGGTCGACCTTTTTTATTTCTCCTGTTGGCTGGATTAGCACATAATTGTGGTCCTTCATATGGTGGCCAATAATCGTGATGACGAATGCATGCTAACGGGACTTTGTACACCCTTGACACGTAGTCCAATGTGTACACTGGATATACATATTGCAAGTAATCTATATTGATATACTTACATGCAACAATGACATGTGCACATGGCATGTGTAGCTTTTGAGGCTTCCCACAATCACATGTTCTTTGATCCAGCCTCACAGTGAATTTTCCCATGCGACGCCTCTCTCTCAAATTCACTCTTTCCTCAACTTGAAACTCAAATCTCTGGCGGTCAAGACGGGAAATAAGATTCATTTGATGTATCTAACTTTGTTGGCTGATCTCAAACGAGTTGGGCGTTATAGTTGGGGCTCTGCTTGTCTTGCAACGCTATACAGGGAAATGTGTAGGGCCACTGACCCTGAGGTGAAAAGCATGGGCGGGTGTGCGTCATTGTTGCAATCTTGGGCATGGTATCGCATGCCGTTCATTGCAGCAAGGGTTAATCGCAACCCAACGTATCCATTGGTTACGAGGTAAGATGATTCACGAATTCATTGTTATTTGATTAGTATAGTATCATTTAGTGTAATACTATTTCATATAATAAATGGAGTGGCGGTGGATTAAGGTTTACTGGGACACCACATGGAGATGTCGTCGGCTATAGAATAAGATTTGACAACATGACATCTGAACAGGTAATAAATATTAAAGTATGAAATACGTCAAAAATCCGTTGAGGTTTGTGTTTTTAATAATTAATTAGTTATTAAAATGTATTATTTCAGTTCTTGTGGAATGCATATCTCCAATTTTTGGACGTTATTGAGTCAAGAGCTTTCAAAGACTCCTCCATATGGTCAGCCTGCACCGCACTAATTTGTTTCTCAATAATAGAATGGCAACAAGCGGACAGAGTTAAACTTCAATTTCGGCTTCTTCAAGGTATACCGGATCCCCCAAGAAACATGGACAAACTACACAAAATCGACATCTGAGGTCGAACTGATACAAATTGGGCTGAAAAACATGCAAAATGGATAGGGTATTGGCGACAACGCCAATACATGGTTTTGGAGGGACAACCAATTATAGGACCTACAAAAAATTCTGACGAATACTTGGCATGGTATCGAAGTAATTCTATTATTTTTTTACATATGCAACAACCAAGTGGAGTGACAATGAATGTAGAAATTGGTCAATCCTCAAGGCCAACAAACGTCGTGCAAACAGAATCTAATCCTACATATACACCAATTCCCCCATACACGGATTACATTCCACCTAGTCCTTCAAACATGACTATACTCCACCAGTTGTCCAAACTGATGAATTTGTGAGCAATGTTTTTGGAACTAATTATGGCACGCCAACATCAACTCGTGAATACATGTGTAACATACAGAACGAACTGAGTGATTTTAATCCACCAAGTTTCAATTTGATGGTTAGCCAAAGTGTTGACGACAATAATCCATCATTGCATGATACACCAGAACAACGCCCACGTCGAAATCCAGGACGTAATAGGAGAGGTCCTCCTTGTGGAACAGAACACCATTATGGGGATTAATTATTGAAATCTGTTGTAGTAGGACTATTATTCTCCAATTACTTTGTGTGCAACTTATCCACTTCACTATGTTCATGTTCAACGGCTTTAATTATGCAATTATTTTTGTGTGTTTCTTATCCACTTATCCACTTACACTATGACATGTTTATGCAATTTATAAATTTATTTCCAATACAATTAAAAAGGTTTGACAAATATATTTCATAGTTTTTACGTCAAAGAATAAAAAAAAAATATCGTGTACCAGTTTCATGAAGAAGGGCCTCAAATCAGTAGTTAAAAATAAAAAAAAAAAAACAAAGTTTTCGACACTAAAAGCAAAGTTTAAGTGGACATGTTTATGCAATTTATAAATTTATTTCCAATACAATAAAAAAGTTGTGACAAATATATTTCATAGTTTTTATGTCAAAGAATCCAAAAAAAATATATCGTGTACCATTTTCATGAAGAAGGGCCTCAAATTACTAGTTAAAAATAAAAAAAACTAAGTTTTCGATACTAAAAGCAAAGTTTAAGTGGACATGTTTATGCAATTTATAAATTTATTTCCAATACAATAAAAAATTTATGACAAATATATTTCATAGTTTTTACGCAAATAAGTCAAAAAATAT
>PYAF01005920.1:362014-396323 GCA_007407185.1 Glycine tomentella
ACAAATATATTTCGTAATTTTTACGTCAAAGAATCCAAAAAAATATATCGTGTACAATTCATGAAGAAGGGCCTCAAATTAGTAGTTAAAAATAAAAAAAACTAAGTTTTCGACACTAAAAGCAAAGTTTAAGTGGACATGTTTATGCAATTTATAAATTTATTTCCAATACAATAAAAAAGTTGTGACAAATATATTTTATAGTTTTTACATCGAAGAATAAAAAAAAAATATATCGTGTACCAGTTTCATGAAGAAGGGCCTCAAATTACTAGTTAAAAATAAATAAAAAAACTAAGTTTTTGACACTAAAAGCAAAGTTTAAGTGGACATGTTTATACAATTTATAAATTTATTTCCAATACAATAAAGTCTAAGTTTTCAGAATTTTTTTTTACACAATTATTTAAATTTTAATAAATAATTATTTAATAATAATAAATTAATAAAAATATTTATTATTAATTTTATGTGTAAAACTAGATATACTATCTAGTACTAGGAAATTAAGTATATATCAACTCAAAATTTTATTTTCTTTATTGATATTTTTAATTTTTAATTTTTTATATATCCCAAAATATTTTTGGATTCCTTATTGATTCTCGTGTCATCGTCATTTAAGAATCAATTTTACAATAATTTATGAGTTTATTTGGTTACACATTTGAAATCATCAAACTTGAGTCTAGAACTAATTAAACTTGATTATGGCTTTGATTAATATTTTGAGATTGTTAATGTGATTTAGTATAACAAAGTTGAATTTGGGTTGATGTTATTTTGAATAACTTTTGCTTTAGTTAGAAAATTTGTGCCAATCTTATCAACATTAATCCAAACACATTATATAAAACATGTTTCATGCAACAATTTATATTTTCATCGACAATCTAGGAATCTAGCAATTAATTTATAGCACATGTTGAATAATTTAGTTTGATGCATGTGTATGCCCACATTAGTCTTTTGAGTATAAAATACAATTCTATAAATGTAATGTGTGGTATTTATTAATAGTAGCTTCCTGCAAACCAGGAATTTGTCCTGAAGAAACATGATAAAGTACTACTTAATCCCTTTTCCTCATAAAATTTAGGTGAGTAAAGGTATATATCACTTTTCCATGTGAATTTGTGAGAAACCTTTTTCCATATCCAAATTGAGAAAAATCCATCCAAGTATCAAAGAAAAGTTTTGTACAAGTTAATCCATTCAACAATTTGTATTGTAATTGTTTCTGTCACAAATGAAATAGGTAATCGTCTTTCTGTCAAACGATCTCTTATTGTGTTGAAGGGTCCACTGAGCCGAAGGGTCGTCTGCTTGATGTTCTTTGTCGAGGTCTCGAGTGCGTGAGTATTTGACAGAGCGAAGGGGAGGGTCGCTGCAAAAGACACTTCAATGCTCAAGTGAAGATTCAGCTCAGAGCTATCAATGATATGTAATGAGTATATTAAAATAAATCAGTCTCCTTACCTAGGGATTCACCCATTTTTATACTAACCTTGCTTGGTTTGGGATCTATGAGTCTGTCACATCATGATTACCAGATGAGTAATATGTTGGAAATTAATTCCTAAATCCTTATGGTGAAAACCATCACCCAATAAAACCCCAGAAACATCATATTGAATTATCAAGAAATCTTAAACAAATAATGCGTACATGTTTCCATCTTAACAATGATTTATCTTTAGTCATTTAGCCTTTAGTTTTTTCTTATGAGCTTTAGTCTTTCTCAGTCAAATCACTCCTTAGAGGGTATTCTCTCTAGATAGAAAAGAAAGAAATAAGCTTAATTTGACATATTGAGGACCATAACCCTATATATAGTGTTTATTGTTGAGCCAATAAGTTCTCATTAAACCTAATTGGCCAAACACTGGTATACATTCATTTATCTCATATTTACTTAGGAATCTATTTGGACATATTTTATTGATCGCTTTAATTTATCCAATACATATTAAATAGCATAATATCATTACTAATACAATATGTAGCACATAATAACATCAGGAAATTTAATTTCCTAACAATTTCTCACTTGGGCTACATATTGACATGAATATATTTATATCATATATCCTTAGTGCACAACTGTATGCTATTTATCCTTAGATTTCTCCTTAGATACAATCTGGTTCATCTCCTATATCAATATGAAATCATGGGGACTTTTGTCACTCTTAGGTGTAATTAAACCTTCCATGGTCATCACATGAATATATCAACAACATAGATCAAGTATGGATGAGTGGTATGAAAATTATATGCAATGTGATCTCTACCATGTCTATTTCCAACTGGTTATTCTTTAGTCCTTATGAGATCAATCCTTAATTTTCTGCATACACAAAGCAGAAACACAAGCACAAAAATACACATTCAAAGGGAAAATAACATTAAAATCTTTATTCTGCAGAAAATAAACATATAAATGTTTTACATAAAACACCAACATAAAAAAAAACTCACTAAACCATAGTGTTATCAAACAAAACAACACTCATATGAGCAGTATGCTTGTGAAAAACCTTAGGCACTAAGCCTTTAGTAAGTGGATCTGCAAACATGGAGTTTGTCCTTATGTGTTCTATGGAAATCTGACTACTCAGAACTCTTTCTTTAACAACCAAAAACTTTATATCGATGTGCTTCGATTTTGAAGAGTTTCTTTTATTGTTGGAGTAGAATACTGCTGACTTATTGTCACAATAAATCTTTAGTGGCTTTTCAACACCACTTACTATACACAGCCCTGTGACAAAATTTCGCAGTCATAGCCCATGATTGGATGCCTCAAAATAAGCTACAAATTCAGCATCCATATTAGAGGAAGCTACAAGTGTCAGCTAAACACTTTTCCATGAAATAGCTCCTCCAGTCAACATGTAGACATAACCTGATGTGAATCTTTTACTATCTTGGCATCCAGCAAAATCAGAGTCAGTATACCTGATAATCTCTAATTTATCTTACCTCCAATATGTGCCATTAAGAAAATCTGCTATTAGTTTTTTCTCGTTGAAGTCTTTCTTCCTCTTACACACAGTGAGCAATAAGCTCATTAATAGTCCATTTATCCTTTTGTGTATTGTAACTCACTACAAATTGATCGTATTGTTATAATGACCCAGAGGTCTCGCGCGGCTGGCGCCAGGATTTCTCAGAGGAAAACCAAGTCTGAGGTGTGGCGCGAGTAGCGCCGATTTTGGCGAGATCAGCGCCAATGGTTCTGGAGGATGGCGCCGGTAGCGCCAAGGTGACGCGGGTAGCGCCACAAGTCCCCCAAAAAACCAGTTTTCTCTGGTTTTTGGCGCGAGTAGCGCCATATGTGGGGCGAGTGGCGCCATGGTTTCTGGAAGCCAGCGTAGGTAGCGCCACTGGTGACGCGGGTGGCACCGGAGGTGCCCTGGAAAAGCAGTTTTCTCTAGTTTTCAGCGCGATCAGCGCCAGATGTGGCACGGTTGGCGCCACAGGTTCAGGAAGGCTTGGCGCGGTTAGTGCCAGAGGTGGCGAGATCAGTGCGGGACCTCTGACGGAGCAGGTATAAAAGGCAAATCGCGTTTTTCAGAAGGGGAAACCTTCTTTCTTCCTCCCCCAGCGCCATTCTGCCATTTTTGAAGCTCCCAAGCTTCCTAAACCTTTGTTTGTTCACCAAATCACCTCTCTTGTTAGAAAACACTTGGTGAGCTTGAATCCTTCATCAATCTCCCTTAGAAACCCCAAATCAGAGAAATCCCTTTCTCAAAGGAAGTTTATAGAACTCGAGTTCGGCGAGGAACGACGGCGATTCACGGACACCGAGCTTGGGGGAGTCGTCCTTAGGCTTTCCTTGTCGTCATTGAGGTAAGAAACTCGAGATTCACTGTTTAATTTGTGAGTTAGGGTTTTGGGTAAATAGTGATCCACTTGTGATAGAGCTAGTATTAGCCTTGGGTCCTTTAGAAATATGTGTTTAAAACATTATTGTGATGAAGGATTAGCTCTCAAATGTTAGTTTGGTGAACTTTGGTTATGGGCTCTGAGTTATGCATGTGTGGCTTATGTGTTGAGGCACTTGATGATATTAAGAACATGCAAGAGCCTTGATTATGGTTTTGATGTGCTAAAGAGGCTTTTGGAACAGTGTCTTGTGTGTGAAAGGAACCGTTCAAGCCATATGTGTATTCTGAGAATTTGGGCTTGTAAAGAGCTTTGAGCTCATTGTGTTTAGCTTGCATCGAGTCTGTGGTGACTCAAATGCCTTGATTGAGCTGATATAGACCGCTGAAGGTCTATGAGATGGCTTATGAGTGATGAGCCTTGGTAAACCTTAAGTTAGAAGACTTAGAGGTTTGTGAAGGAAGGAAGTTCCTTTAGTTGTGACGATTGAGAACCGTATGATATGTTTATGCCTGGTATGGCTGTATTTGATGATTGATATGAGATTGTGTGTCTTGTATAGGACGTGACACCGCGGGTGTCAGTGGTGTAGACCACAGAGCAGGGAGAGAACTGCAGAGCACGGCTTTGTCAGGTAAGTTCTTGGTCCCTTGGGGATGTTTCCTGTAACACCCTGTAGGCCTCCGGTGTATTAACATTTATTATATCAGAATAGCGCATAATCACTATAATTATAAACTTTGCAGAAGCATAATCGAAAACCATATTTCTTGATTACATTATGTATGGAACATATAATCTCATGACACAAAGCAACACAAGCCTCTGCTGATCCAGAATCACATCAACATAACCATAGGCAGATAAACACAAATATCTCAACAGATATAAACAGGAGGAAACATCATTACATAACATAAACTGGTTATGTACATATACATCATCTGACACTCGAAGTGTCTATACAAAAGAATATGCATACATCGCCTTGATCTCAAAGATCCTTCCTCACACGAGGGCATACATAGCATATACAATAAAAAAGAATACATGTGCACACACACACACCTTCCCTCTACAGGGGTACAAAACATCATGAACAAAACTGAGCCACCCGGCTCTCACAGCTGCCACACAGCTAAGCAATCACTGTCTCTACTGGGGCCTCCCGCCCTGAGACTGCTCCTCCCTGCCAGAAGAGTCACCTGAAACAACATAAACCCCACACGGGGTGAGATATACATCTCAGTAAACTCAGGGTCCTTGGATGCATCTCCTCCACCCTAACTCACTTTCCATGACACACGTCATCAAGGCATCACAAACATACTGGCCACCCGGCCCTCATAACAATACAAGCAAGTCATCTTGCTCTATGTACGGTGGATCTCATCAACACCAACATCAGTGTGAGATCGGAACTCACACCCGTGCCATCCCATCGGGAGCTACCCCTTACCCATGGACGCACGTATATGGTACCTCCGAGAATAGGCAATCAACCGTGATGGGACACACCTATCTCTTGGTCTTAAGAGATCATCATTACCCTGGGATCTCATCAACCATGAGCAAACCAAACTAAGAGGAATGCCCCTCTCTTAGGGAGGTCCATATCTATCTAACTGGTCAGAAGATCTATCAACAAACATCATACATGTTCAAGCATAGATACAAGCATACATATCATTATGAGGATGCAACAACCATCAATGAATGCATCATGAATGCAACCATCACTCCCTCGGAGTGTGGTGGAACACAGCAAGTGGGAAACATCCCTAAGGGACCAAGAACTTACCTGACAAAGCCGAGCTCTGCGGTTCTTTCCCTGCTCTGTGGTCTACACCACTGACACCCTCGGTCTCACGCCCTAACAAGGCATACAAGCACATATCAAACACCATCCTATCCGTACAAAGCATATATTTATAGCAAAACATACGGAAAAACATAAATTGTTCTGCAGATTTTACACCCACTTGGGAAAAATCACAAATCCTTGTGGGAAGCTCCTAAAATCACGAGAATTTAGAGGCATCAAGATTTATCTCTTGTCTTTTAAACAAAACTAGTTTCATCAAAAACCATGAACCACAACCTCTACAGCAAACCAAAAGCCAGAACTGTCATGCACTAAAATATTGCTGACAGCAACATACCAACTCAAACAGCCATCTTTCAATGACAATCCACACCAGGGTACTCGTCCAAATGAGCTGATATTTTACAGGCATCAAGTTCATATACTCATATTTCTATTGCCACAGAAAGCACTCGATTTGGATCATCCTAGACATAGTTATGATTTTTGCAAAATGGTCCTCTGCAGCAGAAAAATATGCTAAAAACAGAGTATAATAGCCTGTTATAACTCTGCACCATAATTTCTAGGAGTCTCCAAAAATAGCACGAAAATTCCAGAGTAAGCCTAAACTCTCTTAGCTTTCAAATGGCACTGATTTTAGACCATTAGGACACCGATAGCTCCTGTTATGGACAAAACATCAGAACTGTCCAAATAGGTGTTCTTGGCTGTCATGAACATGCATGCATGATTTATGCATGGAACACCATATCAACTTAAAATCAACTTCTACCCACTCAAAATCATACTTCAAAACTGTCTCACCCTCCTAAAACTCAGCATTAATCAATCTCACTCCAAACTCTAACCCTAACCTCAAGAGTCAAGGAGAAATAGGAGGAGATTTCAAACCTTAGAGTTCAATAGACCAAAATGGAGGGTAGACCAGTACTCTAGAGCTTCCAATCGTGGTTCAGTGTCGCCGAACAAAAATGGACAGATTCAAAACCCACTCTTTTCTTCAAATCACTAACACCAAAGCTCACAAGCAACAAAGAACAAAGAAAAGAGTTTTCTTCCTTGCTTGCTTTGTGATTTCAACCACTAAACAAGTGGAAGTGGCAAGAAGAGAGCTTGGGAGTGTAGAAGAACCAAAGAAAAAGAAAAGAGAAGAAGCAAATGGCACAAAATGTAATCTACTCCTTTTTAACAAGAAACAGGGGTGCGTCCAGCAATTACTAACTAGACTCGTACCTCCGATAAAGACCAAACTGCCCTTACTTTCATAAATCTGTTTAATTACGCAAATAACAACCAAGTTACCTTAATTAAATTTAGGGATATTACATTTCCCACTGCTTGTGCTCCATCATACTCCTAGGGAGTGATGGTTGCATTCATGATGCATGCATTGATGGTTGTTGCATACTCATAATGATATATATGCATGTGCTATGCTTTGTATGTATTGGATACCTGTGATAGATCTTCTGGCCAGTTAGATAGATATGGACCTCCCTAGGAGAAGAGTGCACCTCCTAGTTTGGTTTGCTCGTTGGTGATGATGATCCCAGGGTGATGATGATCCCTTAAAACCAAGAGATAGGTGGTCCTGTTGCGGTTGAGGCCTATTCTCGGAGGTACCATATACGTCCGTCCATGCGTAAGGGATAGCTCCCGATGGGATGGCACGGGTGTGAGTTCCGGCCTCACACTGAGGTTTGATGCTGCTTATGATGCATCGTGGTGTTGATGATGATACACCATGGCGGCGTAGTTCTGTAGTATACATTAAAGCTAGATGACTTGCTTGTATTGTTATGAGGGCCGGGAGGCCAGATTGACTGTGATGCCTGATGACGTGTGTCATGGAAAGTGAGCCAGGGTGGAGGAGATGCCTCCAAGGATCCTGAGCTTATTGAGATGTAAATCTCATCCTGTGTGGAGTTTATGTTGTTTCAGGTGACTCTTCTGGCAGAAAGGAGCGGTCTCAGGGCGGGAGGTCCCAATAGAGACATGATCTGCTTGGCCGTGTGGCAGTAGGGAGAGCTGGGTGGCTCAGTTTTGATGATGTTTTGTACCCCTGTAGAGGGAAGATGTGTGTGTGCACACATGTATTTCTTTTGTATTGGATAGATCTTGTATACCCACGTGTAAGGAAGGATCTTTGAGATCAAAAGCACTCAGATGCTTATTCTTTTGTATAGACACTTTGAGTGTCAGATATGTATATGTATATAACCAGTTTATGTTATGTAATGATGTTTCCTCCTGATTGTATGGCTGTGATACTTGTTTATCTGCCTATGGTTTAGTTGTTCTGGATCAGCAGAGGCTTGTGTTGTTGTGATGTTTTACTTTATGAGTTCCATACATAATGTAATCAAGAAATATGATTTTTGATGATGCTTCCGCAAAAGTTTTAATTATGTTATTATGCGCTAATCTGATAATAATAATAATGTTAATACACCGGGTGCACACGGGGTGTTACAATTGTGTAGGAAGAAAAATGAGAACCAAGTGTACAAGCATATCATCAGATAACTCTAACTTTAGTGTCTTGAGTTTTCTAGTAAGGTTAGACATCTCAATAATGTACTCCCTTATATTCCCCTTTCCTTTATACTTCATGGTAGGGGTGTTCGCGGTCTGGATTGGATCGATTTTGAAGCATAAGATCATTCGATCCAATCCCTTCGGTTTGGTCATTTAATCATCCATTCGGTTTGAAATTTTTTTCAAATTCGATCCAATCCAATCCAATTTTTTTTTGTTTGGATTGGATCGGTTTCGATTTTTTAAAAAGTCTAAAAATAAAACTTATGACACTTATTTTTATCAAAATAAGGAGTATCTAGTATAAACAAACACATTTATTGGACAAAAACAAACGTCATTTCTAATTTTCATTGGACAAACACGTTTATTGGACAAAATAAGGAGCAATTTTTTAGTGTGTATTGGGTTTTTGGTTTTTGGGCTATGATGGGGAATAGGCCCAAGTAGGTAAAAGGTAAGGTAAGGTTTATAATTTGATCGGTTTTCACTAGCCAAACGAAAAACCAATTCAATCCAGTGAAAATTTTCGGTTTTTTTTCGGTTTTCGATTTTTTGATTTTTGGTTATCGGTTTTTCGGTTCGATCACCGCGGTTTGCATCGGTTTAGATCGGTTGACGAACACCCCTACTTCATGGTTACGAGTTTTGCTAATGTGTTACTTGTTTCCATATTATTTTTTCATTTTTAGCAAAATATTGCTCAATTTCTTTGAGGAACTTTCTAGCATCAATGCTCTCATTAATAGAGCCTCGAAACACCTTCAGAATAAAAGCGTTTCATGATCACCATACTCATGCGGTTAAAGCGCTCCCACTTCTCTATGTCATCCAAATTTGGATTTTCCAGAATGGAAGTGGTTTTCTCAATCCTTAGCGCAAGGTCTAGATCCATGCAACCAAAAACAATTTTCACATTCTCTTTCCTTTACCATCCATGTCATACCAAATGCATAATTAAAATAAAATACATATCCATGACATTAACAAACAATCCAAACTAACATGGACCCATTTGCAAGATACCTAGCACAAGATTAACACTTGATCTTTGGACCAAAATATTAATTGGTAAGTGGTACTCTCAACGCAGTAATCTGTCAAGTTACCGTCTTTCTTTGGGCCGACTACTACTTACATGAAAATTTTTATAATCGTCACATATTTATCACCACATGTATATGTTATTTAGCCAAATAACAATCTTCCTTTGGACCAATGATTATTCGCATAAATAACAAATATATTCATCTTTATACTTCACAATAATGAATTATTCACAACAAAGTGTGCTTTGACAACAATATTTTTTGAATCAATTTATAATGAAATACAAGACAATTAAAAGTAATAATAATTAAATAAAATAAACATAAAATAAAGGTTTATTTATTTTATTTAATTAAATGCATAAGTTCCTTATTTTTATTACTCTTAATTTTTTGAATAGGATTATTAATAAAATTATCCAAACTTTATCATAATAAATTGAATGTTATTCCTAATAATAAAATATTATTTAATTATTGACAATCATATTTTGAAATAAATTAAAAAAACAGAAAAAATTTTCTAGTAAAATATAGCATCATTTGGAAGATTATATATAATAACAAATGCTGTTATTATCATTTGAAACACAAATTGCCATAAAATTGATAAACAATCATTGATGTTATATATATATATATATATATATATATATATATATATATATATATATATATATTTAAAAACTGAAACGTGGACCACCACTCCACAATTGTTTCCTCCTTAATTATAGCCTCATTTCGTTACTGCTTCCATTCCGTTATTACTTCCTTTCAATTTTTTTATTTATTTTTTATATTCAAACAATTTAGAGATTTTATATGATAACAGATTTTATCAAACAATTGATAAACTATTTATCTGCTATTTGCCCGTAGTTGCATCATTTATGAATTCACAAATAATTCCATGATTTAATATAATAATGATTTTATACCAATTATTGAAAAATTAATTCCTAAATTTTTATGCTGAAAAAAATCATCTAATAAAATATCATAAACATCATATTTGATCATCAAGAAATCTTAAACAAATAATGCTTACATGTTTCTATCTCAATAGTGATTTTTTTTTAATCTTCTAGTCTTTAGCATTTTCTTATGAACTTTATTCTTTCTCATTTAAATTATTCTTCTATGGAATTCTCTTTAGATGAAAAAAAAAAGAAACTTGATTTGACATATTGAGGATTATAATCTTATATATAGTGTTTATTGTTGGACCAGTGTTATCCACTTAATTGGTTCCAACACTGTTATCCACTTATTTATTCCATATTTACTTAGGAATCTATTTGAGCATATTTTATTGATCATTTTAATTTATCCAATATATATTAAATAACATAATATAATTATTAATACAATATGTAATATATAATAATGTCAGGAAATTTAATTTTCTAACATAATACTCCTCCTAATCATACTTAGATACCTTTAATTGAGTGATTATCCTTAAGTGGATTTAGTGATGCTAATCATAGTCGAATGATGTTCATTGTTTGCACATACTGAAGTCTGAGATGTACTATTTAACATATGTAGATACTTGATTGAATGGTGTGTTCGGTTTGCACATACAAGATGTCTCTTTGTCCTAAGTGTGTGCTTTATCCAATATAATAACCTTTTATTTTTTTCAGCAATTATCGTTCATAAAATGAAGGTAATTTTATTTGAAAATAATAAACATGAACGTTTATTCTAATGAAAACTAGAGGTATTTGTTTCATAACCTAATTACCTCACACAAAGTGGTGGAACCACTTTGGAACCAACATGACCATGACATTACCTAAAAAATAAAATTTGTATTTATTGAATGACTAATAATTTTTTATAATTATATATACTTATATAATTAATTAGGATTAAAAATAAAATTTGGCACTATCTAAAAATAAAATTTGGCATTATTTAAAATTTAGTATGTGCTAAAAAAATTTTGCTTACTCTACTGATACATGCGTGGACTCAAAAGAGGGAAAGATGATTTAAATATAAAATAAAAAAAAGTTAAATTATAATTTTGACCTCTTTTGTAATTCTTAATTGTAGAAGATTATATCCAAGAATGAATATTTTTGAGAAATAAAAATAAAAAAAAAATAAAAAACTACGAAAACAAACATTAAGAAGTTACTTGAGATATTTCTGAAAAATAAAAATACTTGAGGTATGCTCATCTTTCTTGATTTTAGGACTAGATAAGTTCACCAATTAGAAGAAGCTCTCAGTCTCTCTGATCAGGCAGACTCGAAACCTTGGTGAGAGCACCATCCGAATAGATGCAATGAGCAATGAAGATGATTTATCATCTCAATTATTTTTGATAAATTAAACTAAAAGAAGATTATTATTACTATAAAGTATGGTACTTTAGTTAAGTATTAATGAGAAATTGAAGAGTATCCTTCTTGAATCTCCTGCTGCCAGCAGAGTCTGTTTTCTTGTCACTGATTCCTTATCATGATTTGGAAAAGCCATATCAATGTGGGCTTTTGGCAATCACTTGTTACAACGTCGAGGAGCCCATGTGATTGGAGTGGGGGCCTGTGGGCCTGTGGCACCTTCGGGGGAGAATTATGTCACACGTGCTGATGTGTCAGCAAGCTCCCAAGGACCCACACATTGATGCAATTGTCGTTATATGATGTTGGTGTGTCATAAATAACAATGCAGGGAACATCATTTTGAAAAGCAGCATCATTTGGTATTAGTTTCAAGGTTTGGTAAAATAAAAGGTTATTGGGTAGAGAGGCAATTATCAAAAACAGTGAAATAAGCAACTAGCCGAAAGAACAAAAAGCTATGTGCGGTGACTAAGACGTAATATTAGACTTTTTCTTGGTACAAATAATAGATATAAGACACAAAAAAACAATCTTATTCTAGTTTAGTAAAGTTATTATAAAGTGATAAAATCCTTTCTCTAAATATTTAATATACTTATACATTAAGACTTTTTTTATTTTTTTATCAAAGTTATACATTAAGACTTGAAACCAATATTGTTAATTAAATTAAAACTACTTCACACTTTGTAGTATTTTTTTTTTTATCAAAAAATTGTAGCTAAGAAGATATTTTTCGCAGAAACCAAATCAGAAACTTCTTTTAGAGTATCTTTATCTTTCAACTTTTAAGTGTTGCATACCTAGTATGCTTCCTCTAAGCCAAATCCCAGTAAGTTGATAATTGTAGTATTATACTTAAGAACTGCACCATGCCATGCATATTTTCTATCTAGCTTGACTTGTACTCTTTTTCTCCCCAAAAATAATGTGTTGAAATAACTTTTACTTTTGTAATGACTGTGTATCCAATTGATGACACGGTCAGGTCCTCCCAGATAAATAGTGACTTTTGGTTCTGTAGGAAAAGAAATTATAGTGACTTTTGGTTCAATAAAAAAAAAAGTGACTTTTGGTATAGGATTCTAGTTTCATATACTGTAATGAATTGACTATCTGGAAAGTAACATTGATTGCAGAGTGTGATTGAATGGCTCAATTCAATAAGTGTGAAAAACTTGTTTGGGAGTGAGACAACGACCATTCTACCCCATTTCAAAAAAAAAATTGCCTAAATGCCACGTGAGAGAAAAAAATTTCCAAACTGCCACGCGTCGTAATTCGCTGGGAGGGGCAGCGAATTACGAAGCTGACGTGGCGGCCAGGCAGTGGATACGTAATTCGCTATGGGTGGTAGCGAATTACGTTCATTGGTACCACGTGTCCCTGCTCCTCTCGCGATTGGCTGACAGCATAAGGTCACAGTCGCCACGTCAGCGTACGTAATTCGCTGGCCCTCCCAGCGAATTACGACGCGTGGCAGTTTGGAAATTTTTTTCTCTCGCGTGGCATTTAGGCAATTTTTTTTGCCAAATGGGGTACTTTGGTCGTTGTCTCTTTGGGAGTAAACTGATGTTGGAGGATAACTATCAACCTAGCTTCTTTTTTGCAAAAAGGATAACTATTAGGCAAAACAAAAAACATAATGAAATAATCTAGACAAAAATTCAACACCATAAAAACTAATTAAACGCAGAGTACATTAGCCTCTGATTATTTCAAAATAAACAAACTGTCATGTGCATGCAAAATTGACAAAGCCATCAATTTTTTTACTGAATACAAAAAGCCATGAATTTTTGCTTATCCATTTGAACATTAATTTAATCAGTTCTATTTTGGTACGGAAAAGATTAATTAATTTATAACACCATCCATTTTACTTAACTCAGTTATATTGCTTCTAAACTTGAAATACTATACCTTTGACATATACCTACCAATCATAAATCAACTATTAATCAATAACTTGCATCAATTATTTAATAGAATAGCATGTTTCAGCGCTACTTTTTAGAAACCACAAACAATCATTTTTAAATCAGAAGTATTAGTAATATATTTTTGAGATTTTATTAATTAATGTTCTAAGGACATTGTTTTCACACAAAAAAAAAGTTTTAATTAAAAGTTATATTGATAATATATTAAAAACAATAGTAAAAGTGTATTAATAATTATCACTTTTAATAAAACTCATTTTTATTCCTTAACCATTGTTTTAAAGGGAAAAAAAAAAGATACTCCTTAATATACATATATATATATATATACATATTTCACACGTTTTTTAGAAGAAAAAAATACACAAAATTTGGGTACAATACTTTAAATATACACAAAATTGCTGGAGCTTGTGGAGAAGCAAAAATGGGAGAGTGTGGAATAATGTGATTGAGTGAACTAGCTAGCACCATAACCATTCATGCTGATTCCTTTTTTGAAGATTGGACACGTCGTCTTCAAGTAGTAGCTGAGTCTGGCTGCATCAGTCAAGTGCAATCTTGATGCAGCTTTCTTCAAAGATTCGAATTGTGTTGGCCTTGGGTGCTGAAAAATTGCAATTAACGAAATAGGTAGGAAACAATTCCAAACGTAAAAGAAACATTTTCCTAAATCCTAGATTCAACAATTTAGGATATAATTTAATGACTCTTTTATATTATTATTTAATCATTGTTGTTTAAATAAATTTAATATAATTATTTAAAATTAATAAATTTATTATCTAATGAATTATGATTGGATTGTGTATAAATTTTTTATATTATTAATAAAAAACAAAAAAAATATAGAAGAAAAAAATTAAGTATTTCATTATCAAAATATTTTTGAGCACAAATATAAAAAACTAATATTTTTTAAAAATTTCATAATTAAAATTTTTTTTCTCATTTTTTCTCAATTATTCTTCTTTTAATATCTCTTTTTTTTATTTTTCTCGTACAAATTTCATGAATCTCTTACATTGAAAATAATTATAAAAGATTAAATAATCAATCAATCTAATAATTTAATCTAAATAAAGAGAATTTAAATTTTAAATAAAAGAGAATTTGAGTTTTAATTTGATATTCTAATTTAATTTTTATGTAAATGTTATTTTTTTTAATTATTTTTTTATTTTGATGATCATAAATTTGTTTAAAATTGAGTCTGATATCGAACTCATGATAAAAAATCATAGAAAAGAAGAAAGTGTAAGTAAAAAAAAACTAAAACCCAAAATAAATCCATATGATCATTAAGCAAACATTCATTGCTGTGTTGTTGTCCACAGCCATCGTCAAAGTCGGACACATTTCCTTTCATTGATTTCAAACATCAATGGATCCTCCACCCAAGACTTGGAGCATCCACACGCGCTCCGAGATAACCGCCAAGTACCAGCTACTCAGCCGGGTTGGGTCGGGCGCCTACGCCGACGTCTATTGCGCCCGACGCCTCTCCGACGGCGCCGCGGTGGCGCTCAAGGAGGTCCACGATTCCCAATCCGCCTCGTGCGAAATCGAGGCCCTGAGGCTTCTAAAAGGGTCCCGAAATGTCGTCGTGCTGCACGAGTTCTTCTGGCGCGAGGACGAGGACGCGGTTCTCGTGCTCGAGTTTCTCGGAACCGACCTTGCCACCGTGATCGGAGAAGGTGGTGTCGGTGTTGCAGAGGCTAAGAGGTGGATGGTGCAGGCTCTGAGTGCGGTGGATGAGTGTCATAGGAACATGATCGTGCATAGGGACTTGAAGCCCGCGAATTTCTTGGTTTCTGATGATGGGGTGCTCAAGTTAGCAGATTTTGGACAGGTTTAATTTAAGGGATCAAGTTTTTTCAAATCCAATTTTGGGCCTTTTTTAGCTTCACAAATATTAATCAGTATCCTTTGAATATTGGAAAGATTTTCATTTTTAAAAGATTACGATTTTCATGATTATTTTTTTCTACATTCTCCTACGATCTCCACTACCATGTCCACGATAAATATTTCTTAAGCACTTGTTAGCAAGATCCTTTTAGTTTTTACTACTTTTTTATACTCCGGGACCCTTTTAGTTTTTACTACTTTTTTATACTTTGGGCTTTGTGTGTGTGTTGGTTGGTTACTTGATTGTTACATGACTTGCTTTGTTTTTTTTCTTCCACTTTTTGGATTTATTTGTGTGATGTGGTTTGGGTTGATCAGTAATCGTGGGTGATCGATCGCAATTCTGTGGCATTGGCTTCTACCCATGGTTGAAAATATAGATGATTTCTGTTTTGTTGTTGAATCTTTTAGTTGGTGGTTCTCTTGTCTCTCTCTCTCTTAAAGTTTTGGATTTGGATCGAGGAAAAAGGAATAGAGGTTAATTTTCATGTTAACCAATCAAAATTCATCTTATATATAACTTTTAAGATACATATTATAAAAATCAGCAAACTTATAATCATATACAGTATCTTATCTTATTACCCAAAAAATTGTGATTGAAAGGTGTTTTTCTATTAGTGGTAAGTTTGGTGTGTATGTTTTTTTTTGGGTGAATTTTTTGGTGTGTATGTGTTTCGTCTTCTTGGTGGGAGACTAATCCTTGGATTGACTTAGTGATTAGGTAAATCTGAGATTAGTTTTTTAGTATAAAATTAGTTTTGGGTCCCTTGAAATGCAATCAAAATTGATTTTGATCCCTATATTTAAAAAATAATGGTTTTGGTTCTTATATTTCTAAATTGTTGTGGGTTTAGTCCCTTGTTCAGTTGTCCTATACTTCATTTTGACTTAACCAGGAAAGAAATTTACCACATTTCAGAAAATACAACGAGTAAAGTCATCATTTTTAAAATATAAGGACTAAAATCAATTTTGATCAACTTTTGAGAGACTTAAACCACATTTTACTTTCTTTATTTTGTCTGTTTCCAGATATATATATATATATATATATATATATATATATATATATGAATGTTAAATTTTACTACTTTTTCAGGCAAGGATACTAGTGGAGTCTGGATTTGATGCTCCCCAGGAGAACCCGCGACCATATGAAAATGAAGCTTCAAATAGTGAAAGCTCACTCCAACATCCTGAAGCTATTTCTCAATTAGTTAACTTAAACCAAAATGTATATGAAAATCCAAATCAGGGAACCGTGAGTCATGAAGAATATTTCAGAGTTTTGGATGAGATGAAAACCAAGAGCTACTCCTCTGACACCGATAAGGATACAAACATCTATGATGGAAACACCTCATGTCTTGCAACGTGCACAATGAGCGACATAGATGATGATCTTTGCAAGGGTTCTTTTACGTATGAAGCTGAGGAGGTGGGAGGGAATGAACTTGGTTGTCTCACATCATGTGTCGGAACTCGGTGGTTCCGAGCTCCTGAGCTACTCTATGGATCTACAGACTATGGTTTAGAGGTTGATCTTTGGTCATTGGGATGTGTCTTTGCTGAGCTATTAACATCGAAGCCATTGTTTCCTGGAACAAGTGATGTAGATCAGCTCAGCAGAATTGTAAGTGTATTGGGGAGCATTAATGAGGAAACTTGGCCTGGTTGTTCCAAGCTTCCTGATTATGGATCAATCTCATTTGGTAACGTGGAAAATCCTAGTGGTCTTGAAGCATGCATGCCCAATTGCTCCCCTAATGAAGTTTCCCTAGTGCAAAGATTGGTTTGTTATGATCCAGCAAAGAGAGCCACAGTTATGGAGTTACTTCAGGACAAGTACTTTAGTGAAGAACCACTTCCTGTTCCAATTTCTGAATTGCGGGTTCCTTTGACTAGAAATGGACAAGACCAGGATTCCCCTGGTGGGCACAATGAAATGGGTTCTGATTCTAATTTGGAGGAGTTTGGCACCTTGAATATCACCACAACTGGTTCTGATTTATCTATACATATCCTTTGAACATGAAGGATATGATGCACCTTGAATTTTGTTTTATTATTAGTATATAAAAAAAAAATTAATTCAAGGTGCATCATACTCTTGGGACAGAATTTGTCCTTTGTGCTGTTGGATTGGTATTATATTTGCTGAATGAAATCCACGGTTGGATTTTTATATAAAAAAGTTTTTCTTTTTTTGCAAGAATTGTGAACAAATGATAAATAATTGAAAAATATATATGTTGTTTTACCATGTAATGTTATCCTTGATGTAAAACTATTGCTAAGTGCCAAAATTCTGCAACCCGGTGACAGGGACAAGAGATCCTTACAACCCCATTTCCACCAACGTGCTTGTGTCTTCTGTTTTTCTTTCTGGCAACACAAGTTTTTTTTTGGGCTTTTTTTCATGTTTACAATTCAAAATTGGAAAAAAAAAAAAAAAGAAGGCTAAATTATAGACCAAGCAATAACATCAAGTATAATGACTGAAATGAAGCTACCTTGAATTTAAGTTGAATGATGAAATGAAGATGACAAGTTCTAACTCAACTTGTTCGAATTCAATGCAGAAACTATTTTATCAAAAAATTGGTCCCTTCAAAAATTAGTGATGGACACGTTAATTTTTTAAAATGTAAAAATAAGTTGTGTTAATTTTACCTTAATATATCGGTATTTGTAGTTCAAGGCTAAAATGGGAATTTCACACTCTTTATTTTGTGTTGTTAATTCATTCATTCGTACCGAAGGGAAAGCAAACAGCAAATCCCAAAATCAGGTTCAAAGCTCTTGTAAGAGTTGGGCGACAAAAATAAAAAATAAATAAACTTATTGCGAGAGAAGTAACCTCCAAAAATAGTAGTTTTGTTTTCCTATTGATTTGTTACCTTAGCTAATAGTTCTATTATTTGAAGATTTTAGAAGTTATTATCAAGTAGGATTCTTATAATTTTTTTTTTTGACATAAACATACTCATCTGATTTCGTTCCTAATCAATTGCTCAATACAAGAATAATAAGATAAAAACTATAGAGACTAGGAAAAAAATGGTGCACCATAACTAACTCATGCACAACCTCATAGACTTGGCTCTTTACAAACTCAATGGTAAAGGTTGGATTTTGATGAAACAGCCGAATACAATGTTGAATTAAACTACCAAACTTAGATTCAGGATTCTTATAATTATTCCACTAGTTTCGTGGAAGTACCAATTAACCTTGGAGGCAACTTTTGATTTACATAAATCAATCTCATGAGGTGAATTACGGATCATAACTATATCTTAAGCTCACGAAGCTTCCGCCCATCGATAAACTCTGCAAACAGAATTTGCATGCTAGACTACTTCGTATCCAAAATGGGACAAAATTCAAGCGATTAAAAATAATGTCACGTACAGAAACGTGTATAATATTACATAAAGTAGTACATTTATGGAATATTATGGGATGCATAGATTCCCCCTTGATGAATTATGTCTCCCTATACGTGGATGCCAAATCACAGAATCACAAGCCTCGAGTAACAACAGAAGGGTGTTGTGTGTAAGCCGCTAATAGTACCACCTACTAATATTGCAGCAAAACAATGCATAGTTCCTGCGTTGAGCTTCCCCTTGTACTGTTAAGGTCAACCATAATAGATGAAACACAATCTGCTCAGTTGGAACTATGCAAAATTATAGCAATCAATGAATAGAGCTTCATAAGAATCTCTAGTCTTGGGGTAGAAGTGCGATCTCAATTTCATGAAGTGACTTCCCTTTGGTTTCCACCACATTTCTTTTTACAAAAATTACTGCCATGATGCAAAAGGTAGCAAACATAGAGTAAAGCAGCTGTGGACCAAGTTTCTCCAGCAAACGCAAGAACAGTAGTCCAACAAAGAAATTTATCACCTGTACAAAAGAAATGAGAGAAGGATTCCATATTATGAGCTTTCCCATCCTTCTAAGTCATTATGAGAACAATTTCAGTAGTTTGCAAAGAAGAAGGGAATTTCAGCAGGCTACATTTTCTTGATTCAACCATCCGGCAACATTATATAATTGAACAAAACCATTGAACATAACCTGCCAACTGATACCATTTTATAATAGGAAACGGCAGAAGAAAATTACCCAATGCACTGACATACAGACTGCCATGGCTTTGGCTCTTATTCGACTAGGAAAGATTTCTGGTAGAAGGAGACCTGGAACTGGGCCAGCCCCGAGAGCAAATGTTAAGACAAACCTGCATAAGTAAGTATAAATTAAGTGTTCATATTCCAGCAGTGTCTTCCCAAAAGGCACTGCATGCACTCATAATCTAGAGTGACTGTTCCAAGCGACAATTGTACACTTCACTAGACCGTGGACAATGAGGACATTACATAATTGGACGAAGGAAAGAAGTTTCAGTTTATTGTCATTTCATCCTCATTTGTCATGTATACAAAGACTTATACAGAGTAAGAGGCTGCTCTCATACAGTCATACACTCATACTAGATGAATTTGGCTGATGACAATTACCAAACATTGTTACTTACAGGCAGAGCACCATGGTTTCTCAGACAAGGATATCAATACTAAAATATTTCTTGCTGAATTAAAGAAGTTCAACTAAAATCATCAGCATATTATTGCCTTTACACGTCCCACTTGTTTACTTGAGTTTGACTGGCTAAATATTTTTTTTTAAAATAGAAGATATCCTTAATAATTGTCTTTTGAAAGATCACCCATAACCTAACGGTGATCTTAAGATGACAAGTAGAAACATTATTTTAAATTTATTAATAATTTGCATCATAAATGCATCTATCAAGATCCATATTCGTAGAATCATAGTTGCATACTCACAGTAACATGCCACCAACAGAAAAGTACTGAGCTCCCACGTTTGATACAAGTGAAGTTGCTCCTGTGGCTTGAAGGATCATTGCTATTGCCTATACAGTAAAAAATAAAACAAACAACTTCCTTATTAAGAGCAAAGTTTCTTTTACTCAAGCAATTCAAACACCATAACAAAAAAGGAATTTCCCTCAATTTTGTATTGTTGTGCACTTGCACTAGTTCATATTCCAAACAACATCCCTCTTTTCATTACTACAAACACCAAGTCAGGATTTAAAATAGTACAACTACCACGTGTCCCAGATTTTTAAGTGCATGATAATCACCCTATAATGATATGCTACATAATAGAACATTTGTTAAAGAGAAAAAAAAAACAATAGTGTTATAAGTACATCTATACATAATTTACCATGCCAAAGAAACTCCAGAAAAGTAGAACCTTCCTTCCAAGCTTATCCATCAAACCCATTGAAACGATAGATCCTGAGGAAAGTGGGGGGAGGGGGGTTAGCATTAGAGAATAGAATAACAGAATAACTTTAGATTTAAAACCTGGCAACCAGAAGATAGAATTACCTGCCAAATTGGCGATTCCTATGCAGACATTTGCAATGTCTGATGGCACTCCAGCACTTTTAAAAACAGTTGAAGAGAAATAAAACACAGCATTTATACCAGATAGCTGTTGTAAAGCAAATAGGGTTGATCCAATAAAAACAACTGCAAAACAAACTTGTGAATAAAAAATAACTTTTGGAAACCTAAGGAAACCAGTGACAAGATAACAACAATGGCAAATACATTCACAAGTCACAACTATCATAGAGACAGACCAGGAAAAATGCATACCTTTAGAATGACGACCATGAAGCAATTCTGACAGCTTCACACTATCACTATCGTCTCCTCTATCTGCCTTGGATAACTCCGACATTGCAAATTTTGCTTCTGATACACCAAGAAGCCTCTCAAACTCAGCTTCTGCTTCAGCAGTTCTTCCTTGCTACATCACAACAAAGAGGAATAATCAAGGATTAAGTAAAGGATCAGAAGTTAAATGGATGTAGGGATGACAGAAATAGAAAAGAGAGTGTAGATTACATGCATTCGATTTGAGAGAAATAGAAAAGAAATAGGAAAGAGAGAAATAGAAAAAGAATGAAAAAATCCTTTGTTAATCAAGTTTTATTCACACAATCAATTATGAGAAACATGAAATCAATTATGGTTTTTAAAAATGATTTTTATACGTGGTGGTTTTAAATGCTCAAATTAAAAACCATCACTAAATGCTCAATTTACAGCAGTTTCAAACCGCCACAAACGAAAAAAAGTCAATAAATGCACTTTTGCTAGCGGTTTTGAATTGCAAAAGAAAAACTGCCGCAGAATTTGTGCCATGCCTCTCCACACCTATTTCCACACAATCAATCAAACCCCACTTCTTTCATTTCTCCCTCTCCCCTATTTCTTCACCATCTTCACTCTACCAAACAAAGCATAAGACATGAATGTTCTTCATTGTTTTGGCAGACTAATCAGGACCCAAAGTCCAAAACAATCATACTACACCACGAGACTAAATCTGGCAAGTTTAAAAAAGAACAGGGCGAGATGAGGGATTGGGGAGCGAATAAATATAAAAAATAGGCAGACCACCAAGTAAAGAGCAATTATTTTCATCTTGATTCCACTTCATTTTGAATTCTAAATGCAATCACTAGAAGAAAAAAAAAAAAGCTAAAAAGTAAATCAGCATAGACAGGTTTAACATGCAACACCAAAAGAATATGTATACAATCCTCTACGAATTGTATGTTCCAGAGTATTCTATTGTTATACTTGATACTTGCACTTAATTGTTGATATAAAAAGAGATGGATGCAGAAGACAAGGAAATCCTCAACAAACTATTAGTTAGCATCGTTTAACATTGAGACGTCGATGGGTTCAAACTAATATAGAAACAGTAAGTTAAAATGAAAAGATAATATCTAAGATGAAATAATATTAGACTAGGTGTCAACCTTGTATAACCAATGTGGACTCTCTGCGCAGAAGACCATAGCTGTGGCAAGTATAGCAGCTGGTATGGTAGATACCCAAAAACAAACCCGCCACCTAAGTGAAAAAATTCAGGGTGAATTTTTAAAACATCATGAATAAATAATATATAACATCATGACATGAAGTAAGATTCATATGATACCATCCAGATATTTCTTTGACAGGGATTCCAATAAATAAAGCTCCCATTAGACCAAGGCATGTTGCAATCTGGATGAAAGCTCCAAAGGTGCCCCGCACAAAAGCAGGAGAAACCTGCCATTCAAGAGAATAATCAAGTAAATTTTCAGTCTAGTCAATGAGACAGATGCACCAATTTAGTGATTTACATACCTCTGTCACATACAGAGATGCAACAGGAGGGCCCAGGCCCAACCCAGTCCCAACAAACAACCTTCCAACAAGCATGCCAAACAAGTTGTTTGTTGCCGCACTGAAAATACAAAATTTTACAATGAGAAATTAGTCATAAGAATTTATATTGGAAAGCATAAAAGTAAAAAACTATCATTTGACCAAAGTGAAATACACACTGTGCAGTGAAATATGAATAACAGTAAAGAAATCTAAACCTAGGGGGGCCTTAAATCAAAACTAAAGGTCTGCTTACTGCCCACCTGTAATCTAGAAATTCATAAAAATGGTGAAATGCTCTTCTGTGTCATTCTATTATTATAGACATTATATACAGGAAATATATGAAAGAAGAAAGGCTTATGTTCTTTTCTAGAACCAACTAAGAAACGAGAAAATATCATAATGGGTGAAGAGGCCATATGGAAACCATAAGATGGCAGTCAGGTACATTTAAGATTGGCAAGAAAGAAGTAAAAATATGTTAATATGCTATCACGTTAGAGGACCAAAAAATGAGTAATAAACTATTATATGTTTCCACGGTAACCAACAAATAAACCTTGAGAAAAACAATTGAAACCTACAAAGTGGTTGAATAAAGTGCAAGGACAGTTTCCATCTATTCCATGAGAAAAACGAAATGACTCAAACAATATTATATGGGTACTGGAAGTATAACCTCATAGAAGCACCAATTATCATTGGCAGAGCACACAATTGGAAAGCCCTACGACGCCCCACCCCATCAGCAATCCAACCACTTAGTAGACATCCAATCAAGGCACCACCAAGACATATGCTCACCACCAGACCTTCATTTGAAAGGGGGGAAAATCAATTCTATTTATTCATTTACAATAGAAAATGAAATTAAGCAAAGGTTTCAGAATCTTCTTTGTCACCTTCTGCCAATGTATTTCCACGGAAGCCAAGATCCACAGAAATGCTCTCAAGTGGTTCATTAACAACTCTGAATAGAATGCAAAAGATCAAAATTTAAGTCTTCAACGAATTCTAGATTAAAGCAAAGAATCCAAGAGAGTGCACCAAGAAGAAGAAATTAGGAAACAAACCCAAGATGGTATCCAAAAAGGAATGAAGAAATGGTCGCCACAAGTACATGCGGTAAAGAAAGCATCAATGAAGGATTTGAAGTTCCCTTGTCCAAGCCGATGTCTAGAAGATCTATCAGGCATTTAAAACAGTATGGTCAATTATCACCTTGATTCAAGACCTCAAAAAATTTGCAGTACATCAGAAACCCAGGCCATCTTTTATACTATCATTTTCAGAATTGCATTCAATTGTAAATTATCAACAATCGATAATAGAGACAATAGCAACAACATAGCTATTGTAGCTTTCAAGATTACATGAATTGCCAATTCTTCTGAGTTCTGAATAATGAAATCTTGAAAAGATTATTATCAGGAAGGAAATTTCTTTGAGAAAGTTGTAGTTTAAATGCTATGTTTCACAACATAATGGAATTAACAGATGTCATATAAACAGCCTGAAGTACATCAGTAAAGGTTCAAAAGTGCATACCTGAGTTTTCTTCCTCGTCCTCCATGTTTGAATTATCTCTCGAAGAAGTGCGCTTGTACATAGATGAATGCCCCAACCACATTAGCCAATATTTGACCTGCCTTTTTTTATTAATATAAAAAAGTCTTCAACTAATATATCACATGAAAACTCTTCAAAGCAAAGTAAAATCTTAATAGTTCCATTCTATCCAAGCTTAAACTGAAATTCGGGCACGTGCTGCATACATAAAAAGACATGATGCTGCATTCAAACACTCACAACACTATTTTGCAATTTTAACTTCATCAAATAGATTCAAACAGCACTAGTAATGCGTTACAAACTACAGAACTTACAAACAACAGTACCATCAGTTTACCCTACCTATTCAAACAAAAATCACAAAAAAAAAAAAATCTACAGTAACGCTAGTAATACGATTGCTCTGTCAATTAATTGGTTCAAGCATCGCGGAAAAAAAAAATAGCATACACTTTGTTTCCTTCGTTATCCTTATCATTAACCTTAATCACGTATTCACATATTTTTTTAGTAGAGAACACTAAAGAAAATTTGATGATCCTAAGCAGCAAACGAGTTCCCCTGTTTTTTTTCTCTTCTCAGAAACAAAAAGCAATAAAATAAAAACAAAAAATAAAGAGGCAACAGAGCAGAGTTTATGATTTACTATGAAAAAAAATGTAAAACGAAGAAGAAAAACAAAAACTGAATCGAGATCAAGCAAAACGAAAAAAGAGAAAAGAAAAAGAAATCTGAGCTGAAAAAGTGATGGCTGAAGTGAATACGCACCAATAGTATGACGGATCCTCGGTTTTGCTCAGAGAAAGAACAGTGAAGAAGAATCAGAGAGAGAGAGAGGTTGTTGGTTCTGTGAATGGAAATAAATACGGTGATGAAAGAGAGACGGTTACCAACCGCGAAACGAAAGCGATGGCACTATCGTGCGCCGGGGGTTCTTACTGGTTTGCGAAGGAAACTGAGGAAAAAGGAATCCAATCAATACGGGTTCGTTGTTTTGTTTTCTTTATAGGGGGATTAAGAAAAAGAAGAAACGCGAATGAGAGACGGCACTAGCTGAAGGGACGGTCCAGGGGCTACGATGAAGACACGTGTCCTTGATGGTGTCTTTAAATAAAGTGTCAGTCTCTGTTGCGTAAGAGAATAGGGACCCACTACGGAGACTCCTGGTCCGATCTTGTCTTCTTTTTTTTATAATTTTACTTTTTCTTATTTTTAATTCTTGTAAATTATTTTTTTATTTTTAGTTCTTGTAAATTTTTTGTTTTTTATCTTTGTAATATTTTAAATAATTTTTTTTATTATTCAAATTTTAAAGTATTGTCTAAAGTGTTTTAAGGACTAAATATAATTTATAAGGACTAAACTAAAAAATTATAATTTTATAAAAATTAAATTACAAAAACAAAAATATACTTAAATCTCATTTGAACATCAAATCAAACACACGAGAAGAGTTGATCTTCCAGATTACAATACTAAAAGTAAACAATCACCTCAATAATAATAGTAGTACAAGTTATGGAGGAGAAATGAATACTTTAATATTGAGAAGAGTGTACATATTTATAGGTGCAATCTAGTGACTTCTATTTCAAGTTAGATATCTATTTTGGCTAGGTGGTCACTTGGTAGTAAGCTAGGTTCCAACATGGGACTAGAAACCTATTAGATGGTTGTAGGGCTTCTTAACATTCATGCCCAAGGAATGACCAAAGAGTTTCTCAGCGCGTGTTGGATTTGCATAACA
This sequence comes from Glycine tomentella, assembly GCA_007407185.1. Classification (NCBI taxonomy): domain Eukaryota; kingdom Viridiplantae; phylum Streptophyta; class Magnoliopsida; order Fabales; family Fabaceae; genus Glycine; species Glycine tomentella. The sequence continues at coordinate 388,142 of PYAF01005920.1, forward strand.
TATGCACATTTTACATTAAACTCATGTCAAAATGGAAAGAAAAAAAAAAAAACATTAAAACAAGTATTAGGTGCTTCAATTCCAACATGCATCCACTATTCTCACACGTATAATCATAAACATCTCTATTGAAAACCATTGTGTAAATTCATCGCACTGCTATTAGATTTTAGCCACGTACATTTCCTCCCCAGTAAAGGGAAATGTATTACAAATTTACAACAAACTTATTAAATTCTCTAGTCTCCTTATAACACTTGCAACAATCACTCATAACATGCCTTTTTGTTCACCGGAAAATCTAACTAACATTGAAATTAAATTTCTCAAATTCCATTAACACATCACAATTCATTTTCAAATCCTATTTTGACATAAGTAAATACTTCTGCAGCCTTCTTTTAACTACAAGATTAGCTACAGAATAAATGTTTATAATAAAACATTTTAACACTCCCTTCCCCCTCCAAACACACACTAACAAAGCCTTTATACGTGGAAAAAAATTGAAAATTTTCTATTAATAGAGTTGAATAAATTAAATTTAAAAATCCAGGAATATATTAGATATCAAACTCTATTTTATTTTTTACTTTATACGATTGATTAACAAAGTGGAATTATTAATAAAAGTTGAACTACTTATATTTTATTTTATATTATTCAAACTTAAATCAGGTAATTAAATTTGAGTTATTGAATATTCGTCTGAAATTATAATTTGCTAATTGAATGTAGGGATGACAAAATGGGCTTGATCTAGCGGGACAATCCGTTTGGCCTACAAAAAAATGCGGATCGGGTTGAGATTTTGAGCACACATTCATTAAACAGGTCAGGTCAACTCGACCCATAATAATGTGGGCCAAATTTGGATCAGGGTCGGATCAGCCCATCGGGCTAGCAGCTCACCAATAAAAATATAAAAATATTTAATAGCTAATTAAATGAGTGGCTTAGAGGAAGAGTGACTAAGAAGAAATAAGTGATTTTGAATCCTTAACCCTAATACATTTCTATTTGGAATCTAATAATGAGCTACATTACATTACAAATATGTTTTGATTGTCTGCATCATTGTAAAACACATTTATTAGAATCTGTTAAGACTTAATAGCTAATTGAAAACCATTGTTAGACATGTATTCCCGGCTTGTTTTTACTTCTATTAGACATGTATTTTATATTTAAAATCATTGTTATAAGATTAAGTTAGTACATTATTAATTTTTAGTATAAATAATTACATTTAAATTTGTTATAATTTTTTATCCTTATAAAATTTTTATTTTTATTTTTTAGTAGGCTAGTCCACTGGCCTACTAACCCACTTTAAAGTGGGATGGTTAATATTTTCAGCTTACTTTATAAAAGTGAACCAGTCCAATCCGATCCACTTTTTTGATGGATTGAATCAGTTCAACCCATTTTTGGATGAACTTGGCCCACTTTATAATCTCTAGCAGCATGAATGGAAAATTGAAACCACAAAACAAATGGCATATTCAATTTCTCTACTTAAAAAATAGTTTTTTAGAGGAAAAAAATCAAATTTAGTAAAAAAACGGCTGTCTTTTTGCGTAATTTCAATTGAAAATAAAAACAAAACGGCAATGCTTGCATTGCATATAATGAATCTAGGGTTTATATGCTGCACGAGGTGGTGGTGATCGAAAAGAACAGTTGTATTAGAATCGAGAAAAGCGTTAATCTCCGATGGCTTCGTCGAGGGACAAGGAACCAGCGCCGCCACCTCATCACCCACCTCTTCTGAGCAGCCTCGTCGTCCGCCCCTCCCATACTGATGCCGCCGCCGCCGGTGGTGATCGCGCCGCCGATTTCGAGCCCGTCGAACTCCACCGTGATCCTCATCCCCCTTATTCCCGCTCCGATCGATATCCCGATGATCCTGGTTTGTTTCATCTCTCATCTCTGTAACCCTAGTCATGCGGATGATTGAGTTAGGTTTTTCAATTTTTCGTTTCTGAATATTGATTTAGGGCATCTTTAGTGCCAGATTTTGAACAAGGATCTTGAGCTCAAGATCTGGTCTTTACTAGATCTTCCAATAAAGAAGGTGAACATGTTGGAGTATGAGTTCTTGTAGAAGAACCCTGAATATCTGTATAATGTTAAAAAATAATGATTTTTTTCTTCTCTCTCCTTAAGATTTCAAAATGAGATCTACCACTAAAAAACAAATGGGAGATATCTACCACTAAAAAAATGGATTAATGCTTGAAAACGTTGCGAAATTGATGAGTTTGTGGCTTCTTTGGATCTGTTTTGTTGTTATTGTTTTGAAGTTATATGTTTCGTTTTCACTTTTTGATGCATCTGAAAGACTGAAACCTTGTTTGATTTTTTGGTGAATTTGGCATTGGATGTGATTAGTTTATTAACTTGATTATCGATAACGCCAATGATATAGTTATTTGATTGTTGATAGCAACATAACGAGAGAGCAATTGAGAATCCATTTGCTGCCCATAGTCTTCATTTTTTAAGTTCTTGTCTAATTTATGTTGGAGAAAGTCAACTTTCTGAAAGAACTTTTGAAAAACAAGCAATTAGCAATTATTTTCCTAGAATTAGTCCCAACCAAATGTGGGCGAGTGAAAGCTTAGTTTTCAAATTTCAAGTAGAAATGTTTACTTGAATTTGTTGTATTTGATTTATTTGGGGGTTAGGCGAGATAAAAATTGCCAGTTTTCTTTTTTTTTTAATTTGTTTTTTCCGCATTTGACTGATTGTTTCTGTACAGATGTGAGTTTTGTTAGATCTGCTGTGTATTCATTATGTACATGCCACACATATGGCTCTCCTATCAATTATGGAGTGTCAACAGTGAATAAACTTTGCAATTTATGTGTTACAGCTCTGATGTTGCCTGCAAGATCTTGGGCCTTCAGGAAGCCATGTTTCCGTGAACTCAACATTGGATCATGTTCTGGGATTTTATTTTATTTTTTTTATTTAAAGGGTTAATAAATGGGTTGGATGATGGAAATAGTCCATTCTGCATGAACTTGGGGCTTTTGCAGCACAGAATCTGTTGCATGGATTTTCATTTTGCAGAGTTAGGGTCATATGTTTGGTTTGGAATATTTGTGAAAGTTAAAACAATGTTGTTGAATTCAATGCAGTCCGGGATACAATTTGAAGTTATTGTGATACATGCTACAGCGTGGACAATGTGCTAGAACATCCATATGGTCACAGGGGTTGTAGGGGACTGAAACTGACCATTACAAATTGTTTTCAGTGAATAACCTACAGTTATTACCAATGCTTGGCTGGTATATCTAGGTTCTGCCACAAGATGTGTTTGTGGGTGGATGAATTTCTAATTTGCTACTTTTGTGGATGCTAACCTGACATTTTGCAAAGATAATGTTTACTGATGATAACTTCATAGGGTTGTTGGTTATATTTGGTAATTTTGTCATTGAACTCCTGGTTATTTCAATTCCATATAATGAGTAACTTTGGATATAGTCCTTGTGATGATTATTTTGGCTGGTGGTTGTCATTTTAGTTTCTATGGTTTTTCTTCTTTGGTTGATTGATTATGGGTGAGTCAGATGGTTCTTTATTTACAACATACAAGGCGGCTGGAAACTTTTGAAATATAGTCCTTGCGATGATTGTTTTGGGCTGATGGTTGTCATTTTAGTTTCTATGGTTTTTCTTCTTTGGTACGGATGATTATGATGGTTCTTCCAGAGTAGTAATTCCACATGGTTATTTCAATTCCAGATACTGGGTAACTTTTCAAATAGTCCTTGCGATGATCATTTTGGGCTGATGGTTGTCATTTTAGTTTCTATGGTTTTTCTTCTTCAGTAGGGATGATTCTGATGGTTCTTTATTTACAACATGGAAGACTGCTTTCCAGAGTAGTAATTCCACAAGTGGAATTTAGGAATTTCTGATATCAACATGGTTGTAGAGCATCTGCTGAATCCTGGTATTTTTCATGCTGATGCATTGACTGGGTACACCAATATGGCACAGAAAAGGGATGTATATCTTCTTAAAATGAGAGAATGCCCTTCTCTATGTCCAATTTCTTTCTCCTGCTGTTTTGAAGTTACTTGGGGGCATAGTATATCCCAAAAAAGGGTGAATTGGATGCTGATATTGTTGCACATGGCTTCTATGGGGTTTATCTGGCTGAGCCATTCCTTTGTATGATTTTCTGCAAATTGGTGAACTATGTTGCTTGAATCTACCTTTGGTTGTCATAGCATACTAACAGAGATTATTCCGAAAAGAGTCAAAGAAGTGGTTGATTGGGGTATTAAAGTTTGAGAGTATGTTGGTGGTGTTTGTTGGTTGTTATTTCCTTGTGGAGTATACATTTGGATATTGTGCTCCTGAGTTTGATTACTTTCCAAAGGGTAAAAATAACATTGGTCTATTGTTTGTCTTGTTGAATTTAGTTTTTAGTGGGGGGCTTAGTCCATACTCCTAACCAGGTTTTGAACTTGGTTCTTATTTTATACTGCAATGCCTAGGTTGCTGTGGCTCCAAAATATGAATTTGGATTTGATATTTCAGATTGTTAGGTTAAATGATTTGTATTTTTAATTATATCGTGGTAGCATCAGAGATGGAAAGAATTGGTATCAAGGATATGAAGGAGGTAACTTATTAGTGGAAAACCTTGCTCATAGAACTTGTTTACTTTACGGTAATATGGATCAGGTGTTTGGGAAGTGGCATTGAAGGTGTTATCATATAAACTTCCTGCGCTCTTCCGCACATTTTTAATTTTCATATCCATGAGGTGGAAAAGCCCTATGTGGTGGAAACCTTCCCTTTGGAATGTCAATCTGATTATATGACAGTTGCATGATCACAATATTATTGGATTCTAGTGTAGATTGCCATGCTGAATTTTCTCTCACTTCATGTAAGTCACTTATTTTCAAACTTCACTGTCTTTGTTTTTCCAGGATATAGAATTCGTGCAGGTTCCTCATCTCCAGTTCACCGAAGAGATGCAGATCACCGTTTTGGTTCTGATTATAATAACTTGTCACGAAGCCGTGGTTATGGTGGTGGGAGAGATCCAGGAAGATATCGAGACCCGTCACCCCCGTATGGTCGAGGTAGAGTGGGGGGCAGGCCAATGGGTAGAGCTTTTGATGGGCCTGGCTTTGTTTCTGGACTTGCTAGAGGGGAAGGCAACAATAGAAATAATCCCAATGTGCGTCCTAGGGAGGGAGATTGGATTTGTCCTGATCCCTTGTAAGTGCAATTCTTTCTAAATTCTGATGGTGATCAGACATCCATTTTCATTGGAATTACTTGTTGCTCTTACCTATCTTTTAATTAGCTGTAAGTTATTTAGACTTCTGGTTGTTAAACATCGAAACAGCTAAGATCATTCTGTGGAGATTATATCTTTTAGCTTTACTATCTTGCAGGTGTAATAATCTTAACTTTGCTAGGCGGGACCATTGTAACAGCTGTAATAGGTCTCGTAATGCACCTGCTAGAAGTCCTCGGAGATCTTATCCTGCACCTCCACCACTTCATGCTCCTCCTAGACGCTTTCCTGGACCTCTGATTGATCGCTCTCCTGAAAGGACTTTGAATGGCTATAGATCTCCTCCTCGTGGGTTGGCAAGGGATGGCCCTAGAGAGTATGGATCTGCTGCTCTGCCGCCACTCAGGCATGAAGGCAGGTTTCCAGATCCCCATATACGTAGAGAGCGTATGGATTTCATAGAAGATGCTTACAGGGGGAGAAACAAGTTTGATAGGCCACCCCCACTGGACTGGGATAATAGAGATCGTCGAAGAGATGGCTTCTCTGATGAAAGGAAAGGATTTGAAAGGAGGCCACTGTCACCCCCTGTGCCTCTTGTGCCATCACTTCCTCACCATCGTGGTAGTCGGTGGACTCGTGATGTTAGAGAGAGAAGCCGCTCTCCAATAAGAGGTGGCCCACCACCAAAAGATTATCGTCGGGATACGTTCATGCATCGTGCAAGAGATGATAGGCGTGGAATGGGACGAGATAGAATTGGAGGAATGTATTAGCTGCGGATGTTTAATGTACTTTGTGATGTGACTAATATTAGCTTCATTAGACGTTGGGATGAAGAATGGAGATTAGTTGCTGAATCTTCAGAATGATCACAATGCATTGGAAAACCTTTTGACTTGTCACACAAATTGCGTGGTTTATGATTTTATCGGTTTGTTTCATTCCACTTGATCCTTACTTCAGATTTGTCAATATGTTTAGTACGTGGTTTTTTATTCCAATGCTAGATGAAATTAGGACATCCAACTACAGGCAAGCCTAGAATATTAAACAACACAGCAATTATTCTTTTCGGCTCTGCATCTACTTGGAAGTAGGAAATATGGTTTATCTATGCCCTCAGGACCCACCAGTAAATATAGCAGAAGGGGGTTTTGCCCGTTTCTATACTCGCAAAATTCAGTTGGTTGTAAACATATTATACCTTCAACACAAGCAAGTTTGATTATTGAGGGCTATACGAGATGAATGATAACAGGAGAAATTAGTATGTAGAACTGGATCACAACAAATGCTACTGTCTATTTAACACAAGCAAAGAGGCTTTCAAGGAGTTATCAAATAATTTGGTTCCACTCCTACCTATATCTATACATACCCTGTTGACAGCTTCAAGTCACGTTTAACTTTGCTTGCCTACGCTGTTTCTCGCTTTGTCGCTTCACATGGGCATTGTAATTTCTCTGTCATTATTTGCTTTATTTCATAGACCACAGGAAAGAAAGCATTGATTGAAAAAAGAAAAAAGAAAAACAGACCAGTTGATTCTTCAAGAAAACTAAACTAATTACGCGTTTAGTCTGTTCAACTTCGTTAATACGAAAACTGATAGAGAACATATCAAGGGGTAAGAAAAAACAGTTTTTCAATTATTTTTTTTATTTTTAGTTAAATTAAAAATATCTTTTAACAAATAAAAACACGATGTCAAGCTATATGATTATTTTAATTTAATTTCATATTTTATTTGATTCTTTTATTCAGACTCAAACTGAATATGAGTACTAAGACTAACAAAATCCTCCCAGTCCCCACAGAATTTAAAGCACGACTACATTCTTAAAATTCGAACCCACTATTTAAATTAAAATAATTTATTACCGGTTGATCTATGTGCTTTGTAATATAGAATATCATATAATATAATATAAAAGTAGATATTTAACTATTCACTAATTCATCCTCATGTCAATCACGGTCATCTTTGGTTTTTAAATCTCAGAAAAATAGCATAAGTCAAGGCAAGACATTAACGGAAATAGCACATGGCAATAAGTAGGAAGAAGGGGAAATAGAATTATACCATTACATTATAACAAATTTTCATTTCTCATGTCTCCAAAAATTGTACTGGTAAAACCTCTACAATATTAACTCTTTAATAGTATTTATTTCACCATGTTACCTGTCTCACGGGAAATCTAAAAGCCAGCAGAATGAATTGAAAAGGCACACAAGAAACTGGTTACTGCTAAGACCAAAACCTCTCAATTGTATGTGCATGCATTCTCTTTAAGTTTGATGGGTTCGATGTTGTGGGAATCAATAGCCACTGAGCAAGAGACACGCCTTCGATGTTTGGACCTCACCAACTTCCCAACAATATTCCCTCGCGATCCAACTTCAAAGACAAGAGTCATTGGTATTTTTCCATTGTCCACCAAGCCAGTTAAGCTTGCACCAGCACCATATAGAGAAACCTTGCTTCCTTGCAGGTTCACAGACACTGTCCGGGTACTCTTTCTCGATAGATAATGCTTCTTCAGCTGCAGCAGCAACGTGTATGTGAACATGGAATTTAACAGTTAAGATTGGTGATCATTATCAACATCAGAAGCAGAAACAAAGCATATATTACCCTCAAACTAATCCTTCTAAGTCAAAGAGGTCAGTGTCTGATATTAAATTTCATTCTTACCTCACCAGTTGCAACTGTCATTTCAGAATACATAAGATTCACTGCTTTAGAGCTGACATGAATTCCGAAGAAGGTTGCAGGGTTATGCACTGTCATTCTCGCTGAACAATTTACCGTCAGCATCTTGGTTGGAACTCCTGTCATATCTGACCCTTCTCCGAATAAGAAGTTGTGTACTGTGAAACTCTGGAAGGAAAGAATCA